>VZTY01015130.1:0-20633 GCA_013400935.1 Turnix velox
TTTTATGACAAAATATTGCACAGCCCTTCTGTGGGTGGACTAGACCACCCCTTTATGATCAGCCAGTGTGTTTGTATGTCCACAGCTTCAGAAAAAAACTGCTGCTTCAAAAAAACCCCATTTTGCCATGGTCCCAGTGCAGAGATTTACAGTGACATTGACTGTGATTCCCATCCAACCCTGTAACTCAAAACTTTATGTGCATCAGGGAGAGATTTTTACTGTTAGAGCTCATATACAGTGTGTGCCCTGAGTGACAGGTTTTAAAATAAAATACATGGTCCTAGTGATTTCTAATGCTTAAAATAAAGCCAAAATAATAATCAACTTTTAGCTGCAGTTTCCTTCCTGATTATTGAGCTGAACTTAATGACTGGCTGAAAAGTATTTGTCAACACAGCAGCTGGAGAGCAACACTTTCTTGTAGCTTTATGTCTCAGCATATGCCAGCCACTCAGAACATGTGATAATTCAACTGGAGCTGGTACTACAATAGCAGATGGGTTGAAGCATTGTTATTCTCACTCCAGCTCCCAGCCCTTGAGGGATCACTAAATAAAATCAAAGCAGATGGACCATTACAAGCTCATTTGTGTTCACTACAAGCATCTCAAGCTGCAGTTGTATATACTACACCTTTGTATAAAATGACAAGTATGGTAACATGACCTAATGAAAATAGCATCAGACTTGTCAAGTGAGGAATGAGGCTGGGAAATTTGCACAGATCTCTTTATCACTGAGTTCTTACCTTGGAGTAAGGGTTCATTTCCCACCCACCAACTCCCCCCACGTCCTTTCCATATGTATAATTTTATTTCTCTCCATGTTTAGCATTTAATTTCTCCACACTTCTTGTAGGAACTGAAAGAGCTGGTCATTGGTTCTGGCTGCAGAAGGTCTAGCAGGTTTCCCAGCCTCTGCAAAGACAGGATGAATTCTACTAACCATGGTGCAAAACTCCTGTTATTCTGCACACTGTTGTGTTAACCCAGAGGTTCCACAACTGGCAAAGCTTTAACCACCCACTGATAACAGTGTCAAAAGAGATTGGGGCTGTGCACATATTTCTCAGCCTGCTCTTGTGGATTCCATACCAGCTCCAAGAGGACAGGGTGGAGAGAGGAAGAAGGGGACAGTCTGAGTGTTGTCAGCAGAGATCCAGACTCTTCCAGGACTTGATCTGAAGCAAGTGGCCCATGTTGGCACAAATTTGGGTCCTTCCAGAGTGTGCTGAACCCTTTCACAACTGTCATTTGGAGCTTACAGGGACTTGACCCAGTGTGTGAAGCTCCACTTTTTATTTATTAATGAAGAGCTAGACTCAAAAAGCCCCAAAAAAATTAAACAAAAAAACCCCCAAACAAACAAGCAAACAAAAAAAACAAACCAAGGGGTGTCTATGTCCTACACAAAAAAAACCCTCCAAATTTTTATTAATTGATAAATAACAATCCCCAGATGTAAAATTTGAGCACTAGGACTATTAAAAGCAGTTTTTAAAAGCAGTTTTTTACTATGGAGTGCCCAACACTGGGTGGGTTTTGGTGGCACAGGGTCATGAAGGTGGTGGTGGGAGGTGGAGGGGTGTCTATGTGACATGACATCTCCTTCAGTGCTGAGCAAAAGCACTGCCTCAAAACTAGAGTGTGTTACACCCACACGGCTACAAGGATTGGGTGGACCTCATTAGCTTGGCCCAAAAGTACTTTTAAGATCAGCACTAAAAGAAAAAAAATCCCACTAGCCGTGAGGATGTGAATGGCTCTACTCTAAGCCGCTCCAGGCACTGCCCTCTTGTGCCTGAATGATGGAAATACCCACAAAGCTGCTGGGGATAAACCTTTGGTGTCAGGGAAATGAGGAGTGAGATGTTTCAAACAGCTCCTTTTTATATTCTTTTTTCATTTTTTTTAACCATCTTCAGTCTCAGGAGGGTTCAGCTTAAAAAAAATTGTCTTACTGCAAATACTCAGTTAAAAAAAAAAAAACAAACAAAAAACCAAAAGAAACAACAAAAACCCAAACAAAAAACCTCAAAACAAAACAAAAAACCAAACCAAAACAAAACGAACCAAAACAAAACTAAACAAAACATTTTTCTCACCATGTACTCCTTTCTAAGGAAGGAAATAAAAATTCAGGTTAATTTCTGTCACCGTTTTCATTGACAGGTTACCTCCAGTTCAATGCAGTTCACCAGAAAATGGTGTTTTTTGGATTAAAAGACTTGAATCCAACTTTTTTGTCACTTTCATTTGAGAAGTCTCTGCTCTCTCAACTGATGAGCCCTCACATACCCTTTCTGCAGAGCTATTGCCTGTTTGGAGTAACACAGAGCAGCACAAAGTGCAGGCTGTAAGAGCTGCCTGTGTTTCAAATGCAGGGTCTCTCACAAAGAGCATCCACAAGACCAGTGAAACTCCCTGACAAGGCTCACACAACTGTCATGGTCACAGGCCAGAAGATTGGAGGGAAGGAGCCAAAACACTTCACCCAGATATTTTTATTCATGTCTTCTAATAGAAAGTGCACCCTAAAAAAAAAAAAAAGGGGGTACTTAAAGATAG
Source organism: Turnix velox (assembly GCA_013400935.1). Taxonomy (NCBI): domain Eukaryota; kingdom Metazoa; phylum Chordata; class Aves; order Charadriiformes; family Turnicidae; genus Turnix; species Turnix velox. The sequence goes on from VZTY01015130.1 coordinate 2,571, forward strand.
TTGCAGTTGTGAAGAGAGTGGGTAATTTGCTATGGAATTATTCAACTAGAAAAACCTCAGTGCAGTTCCCAGGTGTGGCAGCTCAGGGCTGTGCTCTGAGTGCAAGTCTATGAAGGGCAGCCTAATGAGCTCCAGGGCAGTGTGTGACAGGGAGGGAGGGGGAAAGGGAACACCAGTGGGGTATTCATGTAAGTAAATGCATTGTGAGGAACTAGAAAATGAAGGTAGGGCTAGGGAGGAGATTGGTTTCAGGGTAGGTTTATGCTTGTTCATTTTGTAAAGCATTTGCTTGCTCCCTGGGCAGAGGAGGCAGCACCTGCTGCCACACTCAGAGGCAGGACAGGGCTGCAGAAAGGAAGGGAGCACAGAAGATGCACCAACTTCATGGACTGTTTCAGATTACCTTCTTTTTTCCCTCCCATTTTGTGTAGAGCCCCACTCCCTTTGCTTTGCAAGCAGCTGAGAACATCACTGGAGGTTCTTGGATGCTTTTGTGACACCTTTGCTGACAGCTGTGAGCAGCAGCAGCACTGTCCCAGAGCCAAGGAACCCCTCCAGCAGCACATGGGCATAGACTCCATCACCTAAAGTCTCACTGAGATTCTTCATGAGAAGGAGTTGAAGAGCTCACAATGGTACTGAAACTAAACAAAGAAGAGTTTTGCCAAGGAGCACAGAGTAGATACACAAGGGGAAGGCCCATAGAAGCCAGGAGACTATTAAATAGAGGCCAAAAGCCACAGTGACACTTTTTAATAAGTGCATAGTTCAAGAGTGAAAGATGAGAGTAGAGCCTGCAGCAGCTAATGGAGCAGGTCAGCTCCCTCACTGCCCCTCAAGCATGATTTTCAAACCTCTCCAGTACTGCTCTGTGGCAGTGTGTCCCAGAGAAACAGCCCAGGTTTTCACAGAACCCAATAACTACATTGTCTACAAAAGGAAATCACCCTCCATTACCTTCAGTTTTTTCCAATTGGCTTTTTCTTGGTTGTATTTTGTGACCTCTCCTCCTACAGATGCCAAAAAGTTTTCCATACAAAACATCGGAGAACTGAAAATGTCCAGCTCACATTTATGCATTTCGTACACCAAATTTTACTGTCTGTATAGATAGAGCTGCATGTTTGCTAGTCAGTGCAGACAGGAGTAGCTAAAAGGCAGCTACAACAACAGTATTTCACTGCAAACAGGAAGCAATGGATTTCAAAGAACAGGATTGTACATCAACACAAGTTTTGCCAGTAAAGTTGCACTAGGTACTTGGTATACAGCAAAATTCTGATCCAATTTATTCAGTTTCCTCTTCCTAAGCAGGGGAATTTGGAATTAGTAATTGCAGATGTACAACATATTCAACACATTCCCAAGCAGTAGCTTAATGTACTGTAGAAAAGATAGTTTTCTTTTACCAAGGACTAGAATCCACTTCAGTAACATTCCCTGAGGCAAGCCACTATCTCAATCATTTCTATAGAGTTGCTGTTCTGTTCCAGGCTGCTTTGTTTCTTTAAAAATAGACAATTAGGAAAAAGACATCTGTTTACTTTCATTGCTAATTTTATATTTCAGCAATTATTCTGCCCCTTCTCCTCTTCTTTTTCTCCTCCAAAACTGCAGGCTAACAGATAGCAACTCTGTGTTGGGTTTCACAAGATAGGAATTCAGATCTAAAACTTAATGTTAACTTTTGAAGATGCAAATGGACCAAGCAGGATGTAGTAGACAGATAACAGAATTTATGTGTGATGAACAGTCTTAAAATTTATCTGACTGAAACTGATTGTTGTTCTCTTTTCAAGAGATAGAATCTATGGTGCTAAAAAGATCAAGGATGGGAGAAGTGGTAGGTGGGGAGGGTAGAGGAACAAGAGAATCATCATCCTTGGTCAACAGAAATGCACTGAGACACTCCATATCTTTACATTCTCCATGGATTAAGGAGGTTTCTCCTTAGATAAATCCACCTTTAACATTTCAGAAAAGCCTATGTATAATCAATGCACTTAAAGCTTTAATTTTTAGTAACTTCACTTAGACTTTGTTTATAAAACAAACACACACAAGCACACACTTCCCAGAGTGCAAAATGCTTAACTACTTCAATTACAGAACTCCACAAGTAGTTTTTGGAACAGTAATCCTTTTTCTCTCACAGTCAGCTTCTTCCTTACAGTCTCATCCATTGCCATTGCCAGCAACAGTTGCATTAAAACTAACCCAAAAACGCAGCAAATGCAGTAGTCAGTAACTCTGTACTGACCATTTTCTTCAGTTTTCCAGTGGATATTGTTCACTTGTATAAACTCATGGTTGGACTCTGGTACATGCACATGTAAGCATCACACAGGAGCCTTCGTGCACAGCCTTGAATTTTCCTGGAATCCAGAGAGTGTAATTCTTCCAGAGACATCTTCAGGTACTCACCAACTTCTGGACATGGAGTAACTTGTGGAATGTTAAAGCCATTCTGACCTCCTTTTGACAATAAGGAAAGAGAGAAACATTAGGATAACATCTACATACATTTACTCTTTATAATGATATGTCATCCAGATATGGCATTCTGGGTTACTGAAGGGTTAACTTCTACAAAAAGTCTATTGTTATAAAGGAAAATCACAGTTTCTAGTAGAATATAAAAATCATGCTGATAATCCTGTGCATCCACTTCAATGACAGACTGAAAGAACATATTCCTGCAGCTGATTAATTAAAATGCAATTCCCACTGCCAAACTTGCAAATAGAACAGTGTATAAGAATTCTCACTAGAAAATTTTACAGTTTCCTCTCAGCCATCTACTCCCTAAAGTATCCCATGTAGATGAGATTTAGATGATGCCCATCAGTGGCTGCCATGAAATCAAAGTGCTGAGGAAAAGCTGAATCAAGATTAGTGCCTCAGCATCAGGGACATCAAGTTAAACAGAATCATAGGCTTGGAAAAGATCTTCAAAGACCATCTAGTCCAAGCCCCTGCAGTGATACCAAGATTTCCAAAACATTAATCTGTCAGCTAGGTTGGAGGGGACATTTCAGATCATCAAGTCCAACCATCAGCACAGTTCTGACAAGCCTTGTACCTGGACAGGGACTTGAACCCTTGACCCTCACATTGAGGGTCTTGTGCTCTCCCAACAGAGCTATACATCCAGGTTAAGACATGTTGAAATTTGAAAAATAATAATAAGCATTACATATGAAGTGAAAATTAAGAATAGAGATCTCCTACCATCCCGATCTGCCATGCTGTCAAAGAAAAGCCAGGCAGAGTCATCCCTCCCATATTTAACAAAAGCTACGTAGTGGCTGGTTTCTATGCAGAGAACAGCAAACAACTCCATCTTCTGGTAGGGGATGCAGCCGTGTCGCCAGTCCCAGTCTGGTAGGTCTTTAGGGAGTGACAAAGGATTGAATTTATGACTCTGTCTCTTGGGATGAAGATGGACCTACAATTGAAGTGATATTTCAGAAAAGAAAAAACACCCCATAAAATTTTTTTCAGTGGCAAAGCTAAAATGAACATTACTGCTGAACAGAGGAAGAAATGCAGTGACTTCACATTTCTGCTATTTTTCCCCATCTGGTGTCATTCAATATTGTTCAGAAAATGCAAGGTGATATTTCATGGGACAACTCTACCTGTGCATTGTGACCATGGCAGCTTTATGCAAGTTACCAAACAGCTCTACTTCATGAATTTATCAAGTCAAGCAAGGTAGTATGTATGTGAAATTAGGATTTAAAGCAGATGACAGGAAAAACTCCAAGCTGCCTATAATTATGACTTCTCAGCAACTGCATCCAGTGCTGGATTTGGCAATCACTATGGTTTTCAGTAAGAAACTTGATTATCAAATATCAGGGTCAAGTGGAGACTCTGATTCACCATCCAAGTCAGCCCTTCACTTGGTGGGCACAGTTCCAATGCTGCTGGAGAGAAAGTCCCACTGTGCTCCGTTGATTACTACAGCACATACCATTTGGGTTAAACCAAAAATAAAAGGCAGCAACTTACTTGTGTGTTGCACGTTTTGCAGAACTGCTTGATTTTGCCAGCAGAAATATCAGTATCTTCATAACATTCTCTGCACTCATACATAGCCAGCCCTCCACAGATGCGGCACTGCCTGGGAGCTGCATTTTGAAAGAGGATCAGTCTCAGGTTTGGGGAGGGGGAAAGTTATTCATTTTTAAGACAACAGATACGTAAAGGGTGGAAAAAATTATTAAAAAGATAAAATGGACTGCCATTCAAAGCAGAAGCGTATCACTGTATTTAATTATTCCCCCTTAATATGAAATAAAGGAAAAAGAAATTAGAGTGGTAACTTGCAAATTTGAAGATCATCAAAATTTTTATCAACTGCATGAAAAGTAAAAGCAGAATGTGAAATCCAGTTTATTCTCCCCGTTGTTACTGGTACAGACAGCTCAGCACCAGTGTCTGTCAACACCAGCAAACAAGTAACAGCATAAGCACATGGCCATGACAATGAAAGAAAAAGCCATGACAGCTTCAGCAATTGCTATTCTAATAAATTTTATCAGTTCTATTATTTAATCTCAAACTGTGTGTCTTTCCCAAGGCAATGCAATGGAAAAGTTGTTGGCAGACAAGTATCAGGGATTTATCCCAACACGTTACATACTTACTATCTTCAAGTAAGTCTGTGATATTTAATTCCAAGGATGGGAAAATTTTGTTGAACATTTTGAAGTCTTTCCCAAACCGAGGCATCTGGATAATCAGGCAAGAAGGTGCCTAGGCAAAATAACAGAATGTAACGTCATGAGCTTGAGATAATTCACAGACCCACAGGATTGGAAGGGACCTTCAAAGGCCATCTAGTCCAACCCCTGCCGTGAGCAGGGACATCCTGCACTACATCAGGTTGCTCAGAGCCTCATCACAACACCCTCATGGAGAAAAAGTTCTTAATGTCTAACCTAAATCTGCTCTGCTCTAGTTTCAAACTATTGTCCCTTTTTCTGTCCCTCTGTGCCCTGGCAAACAGCCTCTCCCCAGCTTTCCTGCAGCCTCTTTAGGTATTGGGAGGCTGCTGTCAGGTCTTTCCACAGCCTTTTCTTCTCCATCCCCAACAACCCCAGCTCTCTCACAGCCTGTCCTTGTAGCAGAGGTGCTCCAGCCCTTGCATCATCCTCATGGCTTCCCCTGGACCCCCTCCTCCATCTCCTTCTTGTTCTGAGGGCTCCAGAGCTGGATGCAGTACTCAAATAATTATCTCTATTTAGAGAGTTTGATATTGAACTGCACTACACTTTGCCACTAGGGGGAAGGGAGCTGAGGGAGTGGTGTGTGAGGAGGAAAAAATCCTTCTCTTTGCAAAGCCTCTTACAAACAGAGGAATGTCAAAATACCAGTCCTTAAAGACAACTTACTGGCAGTACCTGAAAAGTTTGCTTTCAACTATTCAGTCCTTTCATCCAAGAGATAAATATCATCAGCTCAAAATACTTTTGTAATGTAGGCAACTGTAAAACTGACACAGTGCCCTACTGCCAACATGCCTGAATTTTGTATTTACAACAAGTCCTACTTTTGTCCCAGTGCTTTGGGACAAATGCAATGGGCCAGTATCAGACATCTTCACTTCCCACAAAGCAAAAGCTCTCACCAACCTCTGCAAACTTCAAGTTGCTGTTGATGAAGGACCACTCCAGTAACTGCTGAATTGTTGGCACTCCAACCTTCTCATTTTTGTCCATAAAAATTTGATAGAAGTAACAGTCTTGTACTTTCTGACCTGCTGATCTAAAAAGAGATTTAAAACTAAATATAATTCTGAAGGCTTATTGTAATGATTAATGGATTTTATTAGGAAAATAATACTTAGGAGTAAACAGTCTATTTAGTGCTGAAAATAATTCTAAGAAATGCCCTGCAGCACTGCTGCTGTCAACAAATGCAGCAAGGAATTCCAGAATATCAGGTGCATATGGGTAGAATGAAAGCAGTGGGCTTCTACAAAGAAATGAGCTCAAGAAAGAAAAAAGATTCACCTTATTTTCAGCAGCGGCTCAACTCTTAGAATATGGTGAAATAAAATATTCAAAAATTCTTCTGGATCTAGAGGAGGGAGGAAAAAGGAAAAAAAAAGTCTTTAGTATATAAAGCCAGATTCATTTAAAATCAGTCTTGAATAAGGTAAGTTTTCAAAGTTTTAATAGGAAAAAAAGTAATGTTTTATTTTTACAAATATTATTGACACAAAGATTATGACAAACTATGAATATTTTTATGTCACAAACCTCAATTTACTTTTTTTGTGTCAAATAGCCAGGCTCAGCTCAGGCTACCAAAGCTTTCCACTAAAGATCAAGAAGATGCTCTGTGTTTTAGAGGAATTATTTCGCACCAGATAACTTTTCCAGGAGAAATTACAGTTTTCAGAAGAGTGAAAGCACGGATAAGTGGCAAGGAGCAGAGACAGTAACACTTACACAAAACCACACAATAAATAGTACAAACTTCATCTGAACCAGAGACCAAGCTGTCTAACCAAGAATGCAACCACTGCCAGCTGCCCAGAGGTCTGTCCTCCACCAAGTCCCAGAATTTTCTGGAATATTTCTCTTCCTGACACTAAATGCAATAAATAGTGGGTTTCAGCATTTAGTATTTATGAAGAAAATAGTGTTCTCTCAAACAAAACCCAAACAGCAACATAAGAAAATGCTAATTAATCATATGCAGCAGAAATCAAAAGGTGAGAAATTGACTGTTATAAAATGATTCTTTCTAAATCTAATGATTTTCTTTCTAAAATGCTATGTAAATATTGTGACAGTGATATTGTCATTAAAAAAATTACTCCTCAGGAACCACAGTGATATTTGGAAAGAGGACCAAGACCCCAGCCCTACAGTCATAATTTATGAAGAAGAGTCTTAGAACTCCCCTAACTGTTAAAAAGAAGAACCCCAGTCAATGACAGACTATTATGATCCTAAAAATTTTCAAAGAAAGAAAAACAATCCCGGTTACCTTTTTCCTCTGAGGTGAATCCTGATGCAGCCTCAACTTTTTCAAGTATTTTCCTCAGTTTCATTATTTTTGTAGCACATACATATCCATATCTAAGATAAATGGATTTAATAAGCCATGAGCTAGTTTGTGATTAAGTCAGAGAAGCAGAAAAAAACCCCATTCAAATATTGAAATGCCTTCACTCAGACTTTCCTTTAACTGTGTAACAGTATTTCTTCAAAATGTAACAAAAAGCACTTTGACCACTTAGAGACTCCATGTAAAAAATTAATTAAACTTTTAAAACCCCATCAAATCTATCCCAAATTTTGTGAAACCCATGTAAAATTAACTGACATACTTGACTTATCAAAAAAGCAACACCAAAAGCTTACAACTATGAATGCTATGAACAGAACTTGCTTTTATCAATGCTTTTGTATTCATATCTTTGCAAATTTTACAACAGCTTTATGCTGATTGCATTTCCAGATAGAGACTAGTGAAAATACTTTATTACCAAACACTGAATTACTATTTCTAGTTTGCACTGATTGAAAATTACCACAAAGAAAAAGTGAAAATACTAAAAAAATAAAATGGAACAGATTGGCAGAAGCATCTAATCCAAACTTTCCAGTTTTGCCATAGAAATGAAATCACACACAGCAGGAGCTAGCACAGAACTCAGAGCAGAGACCAGTTCATGTCTGTACTTACATTCTCAGAGGATTCACAATCTCTGTCCGCAGCAGCTCTTGAGTCTCACTATAATACTCTACATCATTCTTTTCTTTAGGTCTGAGCAACACAGTGTCCAAAACTGAGCTAAAAGAAAACAGGCTACAAGAGAAAATGAAAAAGGAAAGTTGTTTGATGATGGAAGATAAAATCACTCAGCTGCCTGAGCAACATAAGACAAACCAAGCAAAGCCACAGGAAAAATTAAAGAACTAAAGTCAGGGACAGAGCAACACACAGCTGTACTTCAACAGTCACTCAAGTCCTGTATTCATCCTGCAGCAGATGTAACCAGCTGCCAAAGCAGGATTCTGCAATGAAGTTTTAAGAGGTATTTCCCTCCCTCCACCCACCTAGCACTGGATTCTTTCATCCTGCCACCCTTTAAAGCCAAGAAGGGCAGAGACACATAAGGGCCAGTACAATTTGGGCACAATCAGCACTTGACACGCAGCCAGTGCTGCAGTGCTTGTTCCAACTGGAAGAGCACAGGAACATGTCAAGAGACTGCAGAGCATGACTTGCTAAGCTGCACAGTAACACAGACAGTACAACAGACATCTGGCATTCTGCATTTCTAGTGTGAGATGTCACTAGATAAATGATGAACTTACCAGAATAAGGTGGAGTCTAAGTAACAGGAGTTGTAATGACCCTGGATACCTTTCTTCTTTCCAATCATTGTCTCTAAACCTTCTTTTTCCATTTTTGGAGGAGTGTTTTCTTCTACCACTTCACTTAAGTAACCTCCAAAGGCTGAAATTTTTTTTTTCAAAAGAAACTTTAAAGCCTCAAACTTTAAACTCCTTGAGATTTCCCTATTGATGTTTTATAGCTAACTTGCTGCCTTAGCATAAGCATTCCTTCTCTGGACTAGAACAGCATTTTATTATAGCTGAGATTTTCTGTCTTCCTGTGAGTGAACAAGGCCACTGAGAAGGCACATTAGAGTGCTGCACAAAGCCTGCAGCATTGAATTAATTTCATCCACTAGGAATGAAGTTCTCATTATAAAGGCCCTGTTCTCACTATCCTGTGAGAATCAAACATTTCTTTCTTTGCTGATGACCCAGGCAACAAAACGTGACCCAAGAAATCTAAAATACTTGAAGTCAGAAAAAAAATTTGATTTTTTCCATCATAAAAATACATGCTAATACTAAAAAAAAAAATGACATTATAGAACAATAACTGATAATGCTATCACATACTGCTGGAGTTGCAAATTTCTACAACTTCTATAGTAAAAAAACACACAGCATAACAAACAGCATAAGAAAAAGTCCTTCGACTTTATGACATTTCTTTAAATATATGAACACTTTGCTTTACAGCATTAAAAAAGTTATCCACAGATGTGGTATGTTTTGTACAACCCAATTTTCTATTCATTAATCCCATTTAAGTGTTCAGTAGAAAGAACACAATGCAGGGATAAAAGCAACACAGCCCAGCTCAGTTCCCAGTGGGTAAGCAGTAAGAGAAGCTCAGTACCTAAGGAGTTGCAGCGTTCAATCTGGTTGGAGACAGGCTGCAGTGAGGCAAATCTGGAATCTGGTCTGCAGCTTTTCAGCTTCACAAAAAGAGCTTTCTTTGGAGCACAAGTGAAGTAGCGAGTTCCTTTGAATGTTCCATCTGTGCAGCCTGCACACTCATCTTCCTGAAAATTCAAAGGAGAATTCTCTGTTTTTCTTATGTCTGGAGTTTTGTGGCAAGATGCCTGATAAACATCTACACCTAAGTCAGCCTTCAGGTATTCCTGCTTTACAGCATACAAAGATTTGTCTGTGGTGTTCTTTAATTGCATTTACTGAGTCACTTTCTTTCTTCATGTTTAAATTATTACTCCATCCAAAATAAAATATAAATTCATCAGAAGCAGCTTAGGGGAGGTGCAAAAGGAGAAAGGAGAGCAAGTGAACACGAGAAATGTGACTAAGCTAAATGGTCACTCTAGATTGGTTCTGGAGTCCAAAAGAGCACACAAGCACTACTGAGCACCTTCTCAAACTCAATTAAAAGCCACACGTGTCAAAACTCATCCAAGAATTTAGCTAAGGGCAACCTGTCTGCACAAACTCCTCCCAAGTGCCTGGTTTAGCAAAGCATACAGACACCAAGTCCCACATCCACAAGTAAGTAACATGTAATCAATGCTGATATGAACTGCAGTTTATATTTACCAGTTCCAGTCCAGCCAACACTTCATTTACTCCAGGGGGCTGGCCAATCCAGCGGATTACTCCATAGAAAGGAGGATTTTCTTGAACTTCAGCCAAGGAACCTGCTTCAAGGCCATGTGAGTTCCCAATTGGGCTGACTGTAGATGGACTCTCCTGGTTAGGTGCAGCATTTACATCTCCAATCACTGACTGAACGGACAAAGAGAGAGGGCTGTGTGCCATAGTACCATTTGTAGTTGATGCTTTTGTCAAGCTGAAAGGGAGGGAGTGAAATCTGTTTTCTGTAGGCACAGAGTTTGTCAAAGGTGGTGAGGAATGCCCAAATCCAGGAGATGAATCAGTGAGAGTTTTTGTGGGATCTTCAGCAACTGTTAAAATTAAAAAAACAAGACTTCAGTAAATGATGAGGTTTCTTTCCCCCTGCCCGTTCTAAAAAAGGAAAGACTTAATTATCAAACCAGTGAAGTGGATCTTTAACCACCTCTGAATTCACAGATGTCCTGTACCCATTCGCTAACAATTCCAACACCTGAGGACATGCAGGGTGTCTGACAACTGACCACGCTGGGGAGACAGAAGTGGCTGAGGAGAAGCTGCTGCAGCCCTGCCACCCTGACTGTAACCAGCAGAAATGAACAGCACAGAGAAAGGAGGTGTGAGCCACAAACTACAAGAAGGTTTAGCCTGAAAACTTATTTATTTGTGTCTGTCCTCCTCCTTGGAATTTTTCAAGGAATATGTCACGTTTATGCAGAGATGAGTAATTGCTCACAAACATGATTTGCAAATGGGTAAGTGTTTATTCCCTGGATCTATCACAATATACTCTGGTTCTGACAGAAAGACTCCATCAGTGTCTATAAAGAATAAAGGATTTAACTAAGTCATGACTAATGCAGTGCTTCATAAATGAGATCACAACTAGATCTAAAAGCACAAGTGCTCTGTATCTTCCCTCATCTCTCTACATTGTTTCTAATACAAAATTCACATTCACAGAGCAAAAGCCTCTTCTTAGTCAGCTCTTCTCTCCATGCTGTTTTATTAACAGAACTTAATGTCCACAAACTGAACCAAAAAAATTATCCAATCCCTGTCCTTTCCATAGTCTTTTCTGGATAGGATATTTATGTTAAAGTTATAATAACTAATTTTAAACAGAGTTCCAAGTTCTTTTAGGCAACCAACCTTTTCAAATTTAACTCATACTTGATTTATATGAAGAACAATACACTCTAGGGGTTTTTTTTCCTTTTTTAACTAAATCATAAGTCTACACGGATGACTACCATCTCTCTTTACCTTCATCAATATACCACGGGGGTTTTACTTTCGTTTGAGGCTGAGAGTCAACTGATGAGACATTTAATGTGTAGAAGACTTCAGATCTGTTTCTGTTTCCAGGTTCAGAGGCAGACCCTGGAACACAACACACTTTACTGAAGAGACTTATCTTTATTTGTGAAGGATTTGCTGCGCTTTTATTTCAAAGTATAAATTAATATACTTTCAAGAATGTCTAGCAGCCTTTCCACAATGCAATAAAGTCTCCCATCAAAGCTAACATGGTTCTAAGCTTGCAACAGGGCAGCATTTATTCCAGAAAAACTCAATCCTCCAAGCTGGTATTTTGAGTCACTGACCCAAAAAGGCAGCAGAGAAGTCCCCTCAAGCATATTTTTCATTGCTATCAATTAGGGAGATAAGAAAGTATTTGAGATACAGTGTACAGCAAGTATTTTTGAAGCAAAAAATAGTAGGGATATAAATTACCAGGCCAATTGCACACAGCTGTAACTTGGACCAGTGTACAACCTCACTAACTTCAGCAAAGATCATGTTTGCCAGCAACAATGTCAGGTAGAATGAAAGCTTAGTCATTAGTACTCAACAACCCAAAGCAGCCACTTGTAAATTCAACAGCCACTGAATTTTGTTTTCTCCCTTTAAATGAGAAAAAAAAATATATTTCCCTCCAAATTTTCTTATTTTTGTGCAATTTTTGATAAACAAATTGTTTCTCATTAAAGTATTTTGAGCAATCTTCAACTGCCATCTCCACTATGATTAAATTATACAAATACTACACAGAAAGTTAACCTAATACATAGCCAAAATAACAGATGAAGGGAGAGAAAATGCAGACAACACTTTCTCCCAAGCACCAGGAACTTGCAATCTTATGTAGGCAAAAAAAAGCACAATTCTCACACATACCTGTAGCCTTTGGCTTACTGTGATTGAACAAGCTTTTGTCTCCACCACTTCTTGAGGTATAGGCAAGCTTGGGAGGTCTCCTGTCCTGGGACACTGTCTCTAAGACACGGTATATGAAGAAAATATTAGTTTCCCTAGAGAAACTAAACTCAAAATTTAACTGAAGCAAGGTCTAGCATCATCAGGTTCAAAACCCAGCAAGTGGGGCAAAACATTTTTGGCACAAAAGCAACATAAAATGAGAAAATACTTTGCTCTGAGCCTACCATTATTTCTTGAACGCATCAAATAGATGGGACCTTATGTTCTTCTGGGTATCTGCCTGCTTCCATAAGAGGAAATAGATGTATGAAATTCTAAACTTTATTTCCTATCAATATATCTACAACAAATGCTCCATTTTCCAAAAATTACTTAAATCCCTATTAACTCATCAGGGAGGATAGGAAAATTCATGCAAAAACATGCATCTCAACTAAGCCAACAAGTAGGAGGCAAAAAAAAAAAGAGACTTAGCCAAATTAGAGACAGGAGGGCAGTATTTACAGACTACAGAATGTACAAGGCTGTACACTCCTCACTACCTGTCTTCAGACAGCACTATCAAAACTTAACATGAAACTTTTCTTTCCTCAGAAAAGGACTCATCTAAGTCATTGATGAATATTTGACTTAGATGAAGGATGAGAGTGCACTATCAGCAAGTTTGCTGATGACACCAAGCTGGGAGAGTTCAGGAAGGACAGGGAACTACTTGAGAGGGTACAGCACAGAGCAAGAAAGATGGTGAAGAGATTGGAGCATCCCTCTTATGAGGAATGGCTGAGGGAGCTGGGAGCCTGGAAAAGAGGAGACTGAGTAGGGACCTCATTAATGTTTATAAATATGTAAAGAGTGAGTGTCAGCAGGATGGAGCCAGGATTTTCTCAGAGACCTCCAATGATGGGACAAGGGGAAAAGGGCACAAGTATTGTTTTAATCATGTAACTGTGCCCAGGTTGAGTTGTTATCAAAATCTCCCTTCCAGTTCAGAAAACAGTGCATACCTGGAATAACATCATTGATATGTAAAAGAAGGGTACTTTCAACACTTGCAAAACTGCACAGCTGTATCCCATTATATCTTCCATCCCAGTTTCCAATAGGATTATCCTAAAACCAGAAAAGCATGTTAAATGGATCCCAAGAGAAGATTTACATCACACAGAATACACCAACGTTTTTAGGAACATAATAAGTAAGAAACAAATATTTGACAACAACTACTTTTTCCTGGAACAAGATTTGCCTTTAGAACAGTCAAACAATACAGTCTTTGAAGACAAACACAACCTTAAACTGTCTTTTGAGAAATACTTCCCATTTTACCAGGCATTCCTCTACCAAAATCTATTATTTATAAACAAATTAGAATTTTTTGCATTGTTACTACAATCAAGAAAATGGAAGTACCTGATCTACAAAAGGAAAACTCCCCTTTACCTACCAAAAATTGAACTCTTCATTTTCCAAAATTCAAGTTGCTAGATATAATTTCTGATTACAGGTCTCACAATTCAAGTTGCTATAAATAATTTCTGATTACAAGCCTCACAATTCAAGTTGCTATAAATAATTTCTGATTACAGGCCTCACATTTTCTTGGAAGACCAACTTTCATATTTTTAAGGTAGAACAAAGTCAAACAAACCCACATTATATGAAAAACAACACACTTTTAAAAATAGCTAACAAAAAAAACCAAAACAAAATGCATCCAGACTACTCTTTTAAAGAAGGCAGAACAAAGCCAGTCTCACAAGACAAACACTCAACTCTATGATTTCAAGAATAACATCTAACAATGCAAGTAGCTCAGTGGAGGCTCCTCAGAGTAACCACAAAGTTTCCTTCTCCTGAACAGGTTAACATCAAATAGAATACCATTCATCTGACACCAAAAAACCAGTGACCACCCAGGGGCATCTTTGAACAAATGTTTATTTTCCATTTTAGGTCAGCCTCCACTGAAGTAGCTTGTGGAAAACGTTTCTTCTTCTATATTGCATGTCATTTACTAGGTAACACACATGCAAAAGTTATTAAATCAGATTATTTTCTTACCATGTCCACTCCAACAACGNATAAATACAAAATCAAAGAAAACCACATTATATGAAAAACAACACACTTTTAAAAATAGCTAACAAAAAAAAAAAGACAACCAAAATGCATCCAGACTACTGTTTTAAAGAAGGCAGAACAAAGCCAGTCTCACAAGACAAACACTCAACTCTATGATTTCAAGAATAACATCTAACAATGCAAGTAGCTCAGTGGAGGCTCCTCAGAGTAACCACAAAGTTTCCTTCTCCTGAACAGGTTAACATCAAATAGAATACCATTCATCTGACACCAAAAAACCAGTGACCACCCAGGGGCATCTTTGAACAAATGTTTATTTTCCATTTTAGGTCAGCCTCCACTGAAGTAGCTTGTGGAAAACGTTTCTTCTTCTATATTGCATGTCATTTACTAGGTAACACACATGCAAAAGTTATTAAATCAGATTATTTTCTTACCATGTCCACTCCAACAACGTATCCTAAACTTTCGTTTCCTGGTAAGACATCACAGAATATAACTGTCCCATACTCTATACTCTCTCCTATCTTCAGAGAAACCCTGGAGTTGATCTCCAGAGGAGGAAGTTCTACCTGCATTGCGTCAACTGGAGCTGCATAGTCACTTTCCAACTCATTGTCATCATCTTCCACCAGCTCCAGTTTGTCCAAAGCAACAAAAACCCCACAATCTTCATCACATCTGAAAAGCTGCTTGCCTTGGTACTGTCCATCAGTAAAGCCCTGACCACGGCCTTCTTCCTAAGTGTTGGAGAAAAGAGGAGGCAAAAAAGTAAAAAAAAAGAAACTCCATTAAGAATCTGCCTGCCAGAATTTGTGGCAAACACATACACTTTCTATCTTCAAGGAATTAACAGTGGAAGCCTTTTTACTCAGAGAAGCACGTTTTCTGTAAGTGTAAATATTTTATCCTGGATCAAGACAAGAATTCAAAAATTCCACTCCAATGCCAAATAAAGAGAATGCATTCTCAGGACTTGGCCCTGATATTCCCTGAGAGTCTTAGTGGGAACTGTGAAGAATTCTGGAAAAGTTTACAGAGGACTTGAAAAAAATATACTTCTAATCTAAGAGTGGCACACTCCCAAACCAAATCCTACAAAAACCTGTGATTGGCATGAACTCTGCAGAAATATCCCACTAGGAGGACACACCACTGACACTATTTATCTTCACTACTTGCCATTTGATTTCAGGGCTCTACAAAACCAGCAGCCCTAAAATTCTGCATTTATGGATTGCATCCATTTCCTGCCATGTACAGGGAAAAATAAAGTACTCAATGGAAACTCATATTTGCCACAATGGGGTTGTAAGCAACTAATTTTTTCCAGGCTGGAAGAGTCAAAGTATGCTGCAGTCTTTTTGGCAGCCCACAAACCTCCCGAGCTTCACTTGACCTGTAGAATACAAGGGTAATGTGACATGGTGCATTAACAGGTGTTTAATAACAATATTTATGACAAGACTGATGGTTTCAGAATTTTTAGGGGCAATGATGCTTCAAAAGAAGTTACAATGACTGCCTCTATAAATGTAAGATTTTCAGCTCAGCTTAGAAGATAAAAACAATTCAAAAAACTTAGAAGAAAAAAACCAGCAATTCTACTCCAAAGTATATCCCTGTCAAGGACCTTTCTTGCAGTAAGGGTCCTCTGAAGCGAACAACTCCAGGAAATTTATCATCTCCTGATCTCAGCTGTACTCTAACAGGAGAGCCAATATCTATCTGGATGCCTTTACTTAACCTGCTTTTGCTTTTAAAGAGGCTGTATCTTTCCTCACAGTTAGTAATGGCCAACAGCAACTCAGCTAGTTTTTCATTTATTTCTATAACATCCTTCTCATCCACAAAGAGGGTGGCATGAGGTTGTTCCAGAATCTTTAATCCAATCTGCAGCTTCTTGCCTTTACAAGGAATATTTCTGGAATGTCCCACAGAAGAACGGTCTTGAAAAAACTGCCCAATGCTACCTTTGGGGACTTTCAGGAGCTTCTGAGTCTGCTTGTCTATGACACTGCATTCTTGGAGAAGCAAGTAAAAGATCCGCTCTTCCCAAAAAGATGAACTTGCTTTTTCTTGACTCCATAAGCTTGAATTCATTGTGATGAAAACTTTGAAAGGTATGCAGAAGTCTTCCAGAAAAACAAGCTGCTGATTCACATGCAGTGATCTTGACAAATTCTACTGGAGGCTCCAAACTTTCAGAAATAATGCAATATTCATCTTGCAAATAACTAAATCCAAAGCAGAAAGCCTAGAATGGAAAAGGAAGAAAAAAATGAAACTGGGCACTATAGCTGGTATTTCAAATTTTAAAAATAATTTCTAACAAATAAAAATTGTTCAGAAAAACCTCAGATATTTGCTCTCCTGTAGTCCCTTGAAACAAAGGGCTATGGAAAATACGTAATGAAATGCAGGAAATACATGTGAGTGAAAGGAAAAAGAAATCTTGTTTTCAGATGAAGAGGAATGAATATCCTGCTCAAGTTTACAAAAAACATGTAATGGAAGAGATCCATCCAAGTTGTGTTTAGTTCCCTCCCCTTACTTTTCCCAGATAATGGGAAAAAGATAGTGCTGCCTCATTCTTCCTAGATGTATTTTACAATCTCAGTGTTCATAGGCTGAGGCATCTGCTTAACTTTTTTTTTTGGAACCATTCCTGAACTTAATGAGTCTGCAATACACCACAGACAAATCTGTCTCACTTCACAGAGATCACCACTTTCCTATTTCACTTTTAGAAATAATTCACTTTCATTTAAAAAAAAGAGCTTATGGAAACAACATATTAACAAGATATAATAAAAATATATTTACTATTAGTAAATCTGTTCAAGAGCTTTAAAAAAGGTGCAATTTCATTTTTATTAAAGTTATTATTTATCATGTCAATTTTTTTAACAAGTATACCCTGCTTGCAAGTCCAATGCATATTCTTCACCTGATTAGTAGTGAAGAATTACATGTGAAAACATGTTAAGATTACAGAATGATAACTTGACATTTCCCTGCCAAGGAAAGTAAGAAAATACACAGCTCTAAAAACAAAATCACCTAATTTTAGAATGGTCATGGTAAATTAATATTTGAATGGCAAAGAACAGCTTGCTAAGCATGCTAAGTTCTGGAAATACATCAGNAAGGAAAGTAAGAAAATACACAGCTCTAAAAACAAAATCACCTTATTTTAGAATGGTCATGGTAAATTAATATTTGAATGGCAAAGAACAGCTTGCTAAGCATGCTAAGTTCTGGAAATACATCAGAAGTAGAAGGTATATAAACCACTTATTTTAAGATTTTTTTTTTAACAAAGATTTTGCATGCAATTGATGATACTGTAATTGCAGAATAACACATACTTTGTGCCTCCAAAACACAGGCATTGGAATATGTCCAGAATAAACTACTAGACCTCAGTAAGAATTAACTTGGGAACCAGATAAATTAAGCTTTGCAATGACTTATCATTGCACTGCACAACAAACCAGCACCTACAAAACTTAGTGCATCCCAAACAGTATTTGACCATCATCACTACAGATGTTACAGTGTCAGAGCCTGTTCAATCACACTCTTTTACTCCACCTACTATCTGAATTATTTTCAAGCTCAAAGGATTTTGGGAAGCAGCTGGCAAAACAGTTACGGCTGCAACACAGCATATGTTAGAAAAAAAAGCATTTTGAAAACTGTCAGGGATAGGCCGTAATAAGATGCCAAGCTTCAAAGCTTCTTCAAATTCCCTTTTTTCCCCCGTGTTGAGTCACTGTTGTCACTACGGAGATGTCACATTGTA
>VZTY01015130.1:23815-40193 GCA_013400935.1 Turnix velox
TGGCGCGGGGCCCTCAAGGCTGGCGCGGGGCCCAAGGCCGGCGGGGCTAGGCCGGGTCGCTCCGTGCAGCCTCCTCGCCTCTCCTTGACAGCACCGAGCAACGTCTCGCCACAGCGCCCGGAGCCTCTCGCTCACCTCATTGCGGCGGGGATTTCCTGCAGCAGCCTCACGGGTCCGCGGCGCTCGGCGCGGCGGGACAGCCCACCGAACACCCCTCCATCCTCCGCTCCGCTCCGCCGAACGCTCCCCGGGAGCTCGGCCTCACCTCCCCGGCCCCTCCCGCAGCCAATCCCAGCGCGCCGCTGCCGCCGCTCCGCAGCGCTATTGGCGGAGAGAGCCCAGGGCAGCCCGCACACTGCGGGATTGACACCACATCGGGGCTGTGAACCGCGGGGGGCGGGGGGAACGGAACGGAAAGGAACGGAATGTGGCGGAATGGACCGGAATGAAACGGAACGGAACGAAGCGGAACGGAACGGAGCGGAAAGAAGCGGAACAGAGCGGAACGGAACGGAGCGGAAAGGAGCGGAAGGGAAGGGCTGGTGAACGCTCCCCCCGTAGGGTCCTGATTGGCTGTTGGGAGCGCGAAGGCAGGACCGGGGGAGCTGTAACGGGGCTGATTGGGCGACTCGGGCCCGTGCCCCCGGTGGCTGCGGAGCGGGGGCTGATGGGTTCCGAGCCTGAGCAGCCTTCAGCGGGATCCTCTGCCGCTGAGGGTGTGTCTGGCTCGGCCGCACCAGCCCTGGACGGGGCCTGAGGCCCTCCCGCATCCACCTCTGTTTGCGGCAGCCCCGGCCCTGTCTCTGGGCTTCGGGCTCCGGTTCCGCGGGCGGAGCGGCCCAGCGCTCCCGCGGGCCGAGCAGGGGCAGTGAGCGGCCTCGGGCCCTGCCGCCCTCCATCGCTCGCCGTATCCGCGCTGTCCCCCCCAATACAGGCCGCAGAGTAACTCCCGGCCCCCCCGGCATGCAGGCGGCTGCGGAGCGGCCCGGGGCCCCGGTCTGGCTGCTGAGCCCTGCTGTGAGGTGTCGCCATTCGAGCTATAACGGGCCCAACAAGCCCGGGCTTGACTGGCATTTACCTCACTGCCTTTCCCTGTGGCTGTAGAATGCTGCTCCAGGTCACACACCGACCCTCAGTGGGCTTTATTGTTTCACAGAATGGTCTGGATTGGAATTGACCTCAAAAATCATCTGGTTCCACCTCCCACCAGCCCAGATTGCTCCAAACTCCATCCAGCTCGGCCTGAGCTCCTCCTGGAGTCTTGGGTGGAAGCAGTGAATCAAATTTAATCCTTGCTAAACGGACAGCAGTTCGAGATGCTGATTTTGGGAGAATACCAGCAACTGGCACTGAATTGGTGGTGGGACCATTGCCTGCTGCCATCTCACCTAAAGGCTGCCCCAGTCTAAACTAAACTCAGTCTAAACTCAGCAGAGCAAGGATGCTGCAGGATCAGGTCTTGGCTCACATCCTGTAGAATGTTAGAACCCAGAGGAGCAATGCCTGTTCGTTAGAGGAAAATTTCTACAGAGAGTAAACTCCTGAAATAACAATTAGAGAAGGAACTCCAGAATGAGAGGGCTGCTCAGCAGAGGGATTATGTTTCAAAGTCTCTGTGCATTCAGCTCATGCTAATAGTTTTACTTAAGGTTAAGGGCAAAGTCACACTTCTGAGTTGTATTTAATTTTTAAAGAATAAAGATACCAAGATGATGTGTTCCTCCTCTCCATTTTGCAGAAGGGCAGGCAGGGAGCCCGACCTATTCTTTGCTGCTCCTCAAGGTGGCTATCTAGCCATGGCAGCTGCCTCTGCTACTGCAAACTGCGTTAGCATGGCTGCTAGAAATCCTGCTGGCCCAAATTTTACTGAGATAGCCATATTAGACCCAAATCATGTGTACATTTGAAGTATAAATAAATTACACATGATTAAGTAGACTGTATTTGAGAAGAAAAGGAAACAAACACATTGTAAGAATTAAATATAAAAATCATGGAATCATGGACTGCATTGGGTTGGAAGGGACCTTCAAAGGTCATCGCCGTGCAGTGACAGGGACATCCTGCACTAGATGAGATTGCTCAGAGCCTCAGCAAGCCTGGCCTTGGATGTGTCCAGGGATGGGGCCTCCACCAACTTTCTGGGCAACCTTGGCTAGTGCCTCACCACCATCATTGCACTGAATCACAGAATGTCAGGGATTGGAAGCTCCAGAGATCCTCTAGTCCTATCCGCCTGCTTGAGCAGGAACAATTGATAGTATAAGGGCACTCTCAGAAAGGTGTGCTGCCATTGTGAAAATTCCCCTTTTCCACTGCTTAACCCTTTACATTGTGTTTGACTCTTCCAAGTAGAATAGAGAATACAAAAAAAGAGTATATACTAATAGCACTTTCTGCCAGCATGCACCACTGTACACTCTAGAATTTTTTTTTTAACATGTTAACCATTTCGGAAAGTAAAGACTGGATCCCAGCACAGGGCCAGGGGTTGTCTGGACCAAACACAAGCTTCTGGGAACAGGATGAGGAGCAGCTGGCTGAACCCAGCTCCTGGGCACAAGGAACCTCTTTGGGAACAGCTTGCTCTGCCACAGAAGGCAGAATTCTTCCAGAATCTACTTGATTTGTGAGCTGGTTCATACCACTCTACCCCCCTTATAGTAACAGTTTTCACTTCTGTTTATTCCTCCAGGTTAATTTGACTAGGACTGACTTACTCTGAGATAACTGGAAGTAGAGGTCATATTTAGTGTACTAAAAAGTTTACTTTCCGCTTTCCTTTTAGCTTTGTCAAGACCAAGACAGTAGCACAGTGCATGACAAAACAATACATTGTTTTTTGGCAACACATAAATGAATAGATCCAGAATTCAAAGCTTTGATGCATCAGTGAGCTGTGAGTGTGAGTGAAAAGCACTGAAATGCCCCGTGGTTTTTGCTCACAGTCGTAACAAAGCCATAAATGTAAAGGAAAGAGACTTGAGCCAGAAAGCCATGCCTTGTCTACACTTAAAGGGGTTGGCTGGTTTGTCTACATCCTAGAGCTGTATTGGCAAGCACAGAATTCTTTTCTGGTGTAACCTAAATCACTTTCAGCCTGGAACCAGCTCCACTGGCTACAGAGCTCTGCCATCATACAACCACAGCTACACCAGTGCTATTGTCAGTGTGGCTGCAGCTGCATGGGAGTGATTTTTCATCATTCTGACAGCTATTTTGGCAAAACTTCCACATTTAGACTGAGTCCAACTTAAAGATGGCATTGTTTTGTGTTACAAAGAAAAAGGAGAAGAGCTGCCAGTTTACAGCTATGGTTTTACATTATTTTAAACTGTTTGTTCTGAAGGAATGCATGGAGCAGGGTCCATGTGGTGCTTTGGATGTTTGCCTCCCACATGTGTGCTGCATTAAAAGCACTTATTTTTTCAGTGAGTGAACTTTGGCAATGGGGAAAATCACTGAAAAAAGACCACATCCATATTATTCACCTCCGAAACAGCTAACTCGATGCTTTAAAGGAAATTTCCAAAGTGGAGAACTGCAAAAGGAAGCATCTGGACCAAGGGACGTGTGGATTAGTGCACTATTCTTTTTCATGTTGCCCTCACAAGAGACCTGTCTACTTTTGGGCATTGCAGCAACATCCAAACAGCTGGGAAGGAAAAGTGGGGAATGTTTTCTTCACCATTCCACAAACATCCTAACATACATCCCAAGGTCACACTGGCAGTTTCAGGAACATTTGTGGTTAAATTGTTTGGCTTCAAAACGTAATAATTGGTGTCTACTTTGCTTCTTTTTGGTGAGAACTTTATTCCCACCATTTGTTGTGACACTCTTATCAATAACACACATCCCTACACATGCCCCAAAATAGTGTCTGCAGTTCCAGCAATATCTGTGTGTCCGTTGTTTGTAAGGACACTTTTATTTTCACTATTTATAAAAACATTTGCATAATTATTTTATTAGTTGGTTTTCACTTGGAGGTGAATTGCTTACCCATCTTTTTTTCCCCCCTTGACATGCATAGCTAATGAATTACAATGAATCAAAATCATCATTTTCATCACTCTTGCAATTATCTGACCCTGAGAAGTGTATTAATACTCTCTTGCTTCCTTTCTTCTCTTTTTTTTCTACATGTACTCAGGTCTTCACTGTGCAAGTCTCACTGCCCTCTGGTCAATACAACTTGTTACAGATCTTGTCTTCACTCTGCTCCATACCTGTAGATGAACTTAGCTGCTTATATTCCATTTCAAGTAAGTTGCCAGATTCTGTTTGAGCTTTAACTCCAAATGAGTAATGTGTGATAGAGGCCTTGAGGTAAAAAAAAATCCCACACTTTTTCCACAATTGTGTAACCAGGGTGTCACCTGACAGGAAGAAAAATTATTTTAAATTTTTTGTACAAGAGTATCTATTGGAAATCGAATGGTAGCTCGAATACTAAAAATCAATTAGTGCCTAAATGCATATGGTAAAAGTTGTTACATCCTTTTCACCTTCCAGGGAGGAAAATCAGGCATCAGGGTTTCAATAATCATGTCATACAAAACGTGTACATTGGCACCACCTCGTGTTTAATTGAAGAAATACTGGTAACAAGATTAATGACTGAAATCTATCTCTGAATAGGAGTAAGTAAATGATCAAATGCAACACTGGGGAAAAAACAGCTCTTATTCTGCAAATAAGCACATACATAGAGACTACAAATGATCACAGCATGAACATCATGCTGTCAACTGTCTGCAAAAAGCCCCTATTTCAAGGGAGATACTGGAAGAGGCACAGAAAGCCTGCAACAAGAAGGAATTCAGTAATGACTGTGCCTTTAACTGTTGTCCTGTTGAGCCAGATGCACCCATCATACATAACTTGGACAGCTGCTGCTGGACACTCCCTTGGCTGGAAAAAAGCAGCAGAGAAGTTCATAACCAAGGCCCAACAACAATAAAATTACACCTGGTGTGGAACTAAGTTCCTAGAAGGAACACAGGGAACTTGCTTAAACTTTTGTGAGGTACCAGCTCAACAGAAGCCACAGCAGCACCTACTATAATGAGTGCCTGAAGGAGCAGAGAGAGCTAAAATATGAAGTAAGGAGGTCTGTAGCTCCTCTTCTGGAAAAAGCCCACATCTGACTTCATAATAATGCCAGGTTACTTAACAACAGCTTTAAGCTTTTTCAAGTCAGAAATCTTGCCACATGCAAGCTTGTAGAACTCGTGGGAAGAACTTATTATGGCGCCTTTATTTTCTTAGTAGATACCAATGAGAATAGTTTAACCTAGAGGCTATATCATCCATCACATAGCTACTAAATTTCTCACCAAGAAGCTAGCAACCTGAGTGGAACTCTATGTCTGATCTGAATTACAGCAATTTGACTGAAGTTCTAAACTCAGTGACCTTCTGGAAAACTGAACACTGCTTCCCATCCATTCACCCTCAGTCATCTAAAAATCTCTTGCTGTTTCCTGAAACCTTTTTCTGCAAAAATCTCCTTAGATTTCTATCTGTCTACACAGGAGACTATAAATGCAGCTATATTTTTTTTTGCCTTTGCAAACAGCCTACAAAAGCTGGAGCTGGTTTGCCAGGTCCCCAGTGGAGATGGAAATATTGACAAAAAAGTTTTGTTGGCCTAGAAAGCTAACAAAGCTCTGAAGATACCCCAGCTGCAGCACCTAATTAACAACACAAAGCATGGCACAGCAGTGCTATTAATTAAAAGTTATACTCTCATTTATTTCAATGCTCAAAATATTTACAAATTACAGGTTGTTGCTGCCTCAGAAATTAAATCTCAAGAGAAGTATATCAATATCAGCTCTTCTCACTGCTTTAGAAAATCTGAATGTCAGATATATCAAAATTCAATGCCAGAAAATCTCCATCCCAAATTTCTTTTAGGAAGGTGACAGGCAAGGGCTTTGAATAATGAGCCAAATAATATAACTGGAATATTGCCAGGATGAAAAACAAAAGACAAATTATCTGTTCTGCAGCATCACTATCACACACTTTGTTGCGGTGCCAGTGATGTTTTAAAGGTAGATTTGACTTTTTGAACACTTTTAATAGGCTTCCTCAGAGTTTTAATTAGTAAGGGATCCAAGCAGTAGCTGACAGCTGGTGGAATCTCCTGTCGTGCATTAAAGTCAACCTAATTAAGATTCTGGAAGGAAAGCATATTCCACCCAACACTCTTAATCAGTCAGGCTTGGCTGGAAATGCAATATGGAACATTGTACCTTGTCAACAGCATAACCTTAGAAATACAGCACAAAAATAATAATGCAGTGATTTGTTCACATGGAAAGAAGTGAAACTTACTAGCTACTAAATCTCTGAAATGCATCTCTACCTTGATATTCTCCCACCTTTAAGAGAAGTTAATACAGTTTAGGATTATTTGTCATTTTATGACTGAGATATTTTGTGCTAGTGGAGTCACAGATAATGACATATAAGGTGCCCCTAAGAGGTGACTCACCATTTTCTTGCTGGCACTTGTAAGAGTATCTAGCTATTTACAACTTCAGTGGAAATTCAACTGGAACATTCAGGGTAAACCAGATATCCATGGGCAAAGGGAGAGCTACCTTAATCATGAACCAAGGACCACCTTGTGAGCTCAGGTTCAGTTGCCAGCCTGAACCTGCAGGTGTCTGGGCTCTTTGTACTCCACTTTTTGTCAAGGCAGAGACATCCTGTCATTGAAATTTTGCTTCTGATGCAGCATACCCATAACTAGCTCAACATCTGAGGTTCTGCAAGATTAATCCAAGCTTTGACATAACTGCCAAAAGTCTGTATGCTGTTCCCTTTTCTTTTATTTTTTTGCTTTAAGCACAATTAAGACACATTTTAGTTGTGATTGTTCAGGTTCTCCCTAAATCTTAAAATAATTGTGGGCTACCTAGATATGTTATTGCCAGTAACAACTTCCTAGCACCTAGCCCACTCTGACATGACAGACTGCAGACAGCTGGAGATGCCTGATGAATAGAGTTTAGAAAAACACCAAAATCAAACAACTGTTCAGAGTAAGGACTGCATTGAGGGTCAATACAGCTTCCACCAAGCCTCCCTCCTCCATGCCCTTTTCCTACATGTAGTTAATATATAGATTCATTATCTAGCTGGTAAATGCTGACTGTAAGAAGACACTGAACACCATCATTACAGGAAGGTTCCATTATTTGCTACCCAACTAAGTCACATTCACTACATTTGAGAATACAGCACTGACTCAGATGGCATTGTAATTGTAAACTCATTTATTCAGCAAGTACACAGAGTGCTGCAACATTCTTTGCTGAAGTACTACAAGAATGCCTCCAATATAGAAATAATTATTTACCAAAAAACATGCTGCCAAGGTTAAGAGAAATTTGGAAATGGGTATGTTTCTTTTGCTATTGATTCTAAGTACTTTTGAGAATATAATTGACTCTGTCATTCAAACTGAGTATGTATTTGAAGGTTATGAAACTCAGGCTCATATCCATAGAATTCATATGTTGAAAGCTCAATTGACACACAAAATCAATCCTTGAGTCATAATACAGTCATGCTGCCTCATGACAGTAAAACGTGCTCACATCAGGTGCTGATACTGAACAATTCACCTGATTCTTAAATCTTTCTCTCTTTTGCCTAATTCCCAATTCATTTACTCATTTTTGTGGTTACAGTTCTGAACACCTGCTCTACTAACAATCTTACTTTTGTAAAAGCTGAAAAGCTCTGTGTGGTGTAGATAGGAGCATGTAAAAAATAAACATGCAGGTGATTCAAAACATGCCAGCAAAAGGGGAAAATGCTTATAGCTGTAAGTAGTTCATTTGCATAGATTTTTTTGTTTTATTTCTATTTGCTTTATCCCAATATTCCCTGAAATACTCAAGCACACTAACCAAGGTTTTCTCCCCCTTGATTTATCTTTGTTGGGAAGATCTCATCTATTCAAGATGAAATTTCATTCTCATTTAATACAAAGTGCTGATTCAAAGTTTACAATTGAAAAATGAAAAAAAAAAAAAAAGGACACCAAAGTGGCTGTTCTTTTAATTAACTTTTAATCAGTTCAATACAGTGAAATCGAGTAAAATTGTTTTTCCTTCTGTGAACTCTGAATTTAGAGTCTTATTTCTAAAAATTAAGGTACCTTTGGCACATGAGGATGGAGGAAAAAATTAGAAATATTGCTAAGGAGGAAATAAAGGTTTAAATGGTTTTGAGGTCTGGAGTGAACAAGATGTGGGTTCCATGTCTGTCTGACACTGCATTTCTTGCTTGTACTGGGCAAATCACTTAAGTTTACATGTTTTGGTTCCCCTGCCCTTATGGAGAGATGTCCTTTAAATTAATTAATTAATGTATGAATACACACATGCATGTGTACATTTACATCTTTATAACACACCTATTAATTGCTGTTGAGAAACACACACATTATGTAATCTCCATTTGCAAAGCTATCTCCACTGTGCATTCCAAGCACTAGTGCTGTGTAGAACAGATAAAAATTAAAATAATAGAGTTTCTGGGAAAACATGTGCTCCTGCACACGAGTGGGTGTTTATTTTTGCTTGCCTGGAAAGTTACCCTGTAACTAATTTGAATTCTAGGGAAAAGGGAGGGAAGTGTAAAACTCTGCAACATATGGACAGCTTAACACTTCTGACTTTGAAAAGGGCAAGTGAACAAGTCTCTTTCACTGCTGATATTTAATACAAAGACATGCAACATATGAAGCAACATAATTTACTTTGACAGATCATCATAATTTGTTACAATAAATTAATAAACAGCCCATTTGGGTGCAGCAAATTCATTCATTGCCTGTCACAGTTGATTAGCCCGTGCTGGAAAATGGAGCTTTAATATATGGTAGTTTCCTTTGTTTATTTAATGCAGAATAATTATTGCTTATTCATTCCACCAATCACAATTTTCTCCTAAACAGTGAGCATTTCTACTTCTTTCTTACAGTGTTGAAATGAAAAGGGTCATTACTCACATTTTATTATTGCCCAGAGCTCTTAGTTACCGTGAAATAGAGTTGTGGTGATTTAGATATGTAACATGTAGTCTAGCTAATCACATTTGTTTGAAAGATCTATGATTAGCCATAGGAAAACAAAATCACAGTGCCTGAACGTTGCAGAAATTTAATCTTAGAATCTTGTGTTCTCTCATGCTAGTAGTGTAGTCCACCTCTCGTCAGCCTGAATGTTACAAATACAAGCAGCATTAATGAGTCATCAGTATTCCACTCCACTAACATTTCCCTTTGCAGAATGTGTTCATGTGTTCAGGTCATCCTAAATGAATTTTCCTCATTCTACAAAAAAACAAACCAAAACAAAACCAAAAAAAAGCAAGCAAACAGACAATAAAAAAAAAAAAACCAACAAGCTTTATTATTTTAAACTGTCTTTGGTAACCAGCCTCCTGTGGGATATAAAATAAAAATAATAATTAAATAAAAAATATATAAATAAAATAAATCCTGCAGATTTATTTTTCAGTTTCTACTGTACACTACAATTAAATATCCCTCCCTCTTTAATTTTAGTGCTACTGCATTTTTCCTCAGGGAAAAACACTATCTTTGTTTTATCCCATCAAAGCACTATTACAGGGACCTGACTCTTTCCTAAGGTTACTTCATTCTAGCAGCTTGAAGAGTACTCTCACACTTTGTAATCATGGTGTGCTACCAAGGACATGTAGATGCACATGGGAATCAATCCCAAACAGTGAAATTAAGCCCTAGCTGAATTATGATCAATGTAACCTCTACTTCATTTTCTAAACCTTCATTTTCTCTCTATAATTTATGCTTAACTTCTTGTGTATGCTAAATTTTTTCCTGCTTTATTGTAATAGACATTAGTGATGTGAATGCTGTGTGGTTTGTCAGGAATCCATTAGTCCTGTTATTTCTGCTGATCTTCCTACTGTGTCTTCTGATAACTTAAAGAAATTTAATTTAGGAGAAATGAAGCATACTGCAAAGCCAAATATTTTTATAGGTAACATAATTATGGTTTAAATCACCAAATTTAAGGTAGCTGGGCTTCCTGCATCACAAATAAATTTCAGGTGATAGGCTTGCAGTTCCATTTTCAGGGTTAGTCTGTTCATATAAGACAATTTAATAAGCATTACTACTCTATAGAAACAATTACATACAAACCTTAATTCAGACTTTCTTTGGAAGAACAACAGCAAAAATATTGTGAGCAGATAGACAGCTACCCTCTCTACACTTTAGAATCAGATTAAGAGCAAACCATGACAAAACCCAAAAGAAACTATTCCAATTAATATTTATTGGAAGTATGCTATCTAAACACTTTAGGGCTTTTATTTGCGTAGTAAGAATGCTTCATACTCATCAATAGATTTGATCTGCAGATTAACTCTGGGATATTCTATTCTTCTGAAGCTGAAAAACAAAGGAACAGTCAAGGTCAAGCAAAAGCCAAGGTCAGACACAAATTCAGGTTGAAAGGAGAAGTAAAATTATGAAATGACACAGTTGTTGCCACCCAATAGTCATTCTTACACCATTCTGTAGAAAGTTTTTGTAATACTATTGGTGTAACCAGAAGGGTTTGGGGATCCTCAAATAAAATGCAATTAGCCCAAGTATTAAACATACAGAGAGTTTATTATCTGCCTCAGCTGATTTGTGAAATTCCTAATCCACATGCACACAGACATCCACACAAGACTGGTGGTTAAGGGGTTAACAACTTCTTCTTCTTTTTTATTCTTAAATATTATACCAATGTGTGTACCATGAGGTACTCATAAATAGGCAAGCAATGTTGATATTCAAAGGAAATCTCCACATGGCTAACATTTCATTTGGAGCTACTGGAAAGCAGATAATTGTATATATTTTAGATCAATCATTGCTCTCTTCAGTACTGCTGATAAACTCCAGGTTTCATTGCAACAAAATAGATCCCAACAAAATAACCTCAATCAAAAGATACAATAATAACATTGATTTCAAATAATCCAGTCTTTACGTTTCCAGTAAGCTTCTGACATACCAGGTGCATTTTTTTCTCCATGAATCATATTTTGACCATGATCTCTTTTTGCAGCTTACAGAAATTTGTTTATTATGAAAAAAGAACACATTTTACAGCTTCTCTCTTTCGTGTCTTTAGTGTCATATTTTGTATTATTTCACCGACCTCAATAGCAGGGTTTTCCCTTTCCTTTATTCATGCTGTATTTATTTAACCTTAGCTAGAGAGGAGCAAATCACTTTGCAGTCCAGTCAAAACATCTGAATAAATTGGTACAGTGAGTGTAAAGTCCACAGAGTGATCTGTAAGTGCAGATTATGCTTTCTATTATAAAATACAGCTATGAAGTACTTACACATAAAAACTGCACTAAATTGTAACAGTGCATCCCAGCTGCAAATCCATATTTTAAAGTGCTACTAAATAAATTTTTATCTGTGAAATAGAAATATGGCTCTAGAAGCCTATAAATTTGGTTTTGCCTTGCCCATTTTTCCTTGAAAGGAATGATTAAAGTGAATTGTAGGTAGTAGCAATGACATACTGTAACTTCCTATGCTTTGGAGAAGTTACTAACACCTAGAGAACTCTTTTTCCTTGTATTACATGAGTCTTTGTGGGAGTAGAAAAAGAACAATATAATACATAACATATCAGGAAAATAAAACAATCCATCACTTTATTTTTCCAGCACTTCTATGTAAAGATATTTAAGTAAATTTATATTTTGTGACAATATGTACTACCCATTCATGAGAAGGAGAAAGTGTAGCAAATGTTATTTAAACTAAAATATGATTTACACAACTCGCATGAACTTCATTTGTTCCTTCCTTTACTCTTTCATCACGGTTGAAAATAGACTGTACCCTCAGTAACATTTCTCATGCAGCCATCTCAAGAGGTTTGCTGTAGAGATGAATGGCTGAGTTGTGCAGAGGTAATGATCTGTATCCTATTGCATCCATTCAGCTGAAGATACATAATCCTACAATTTGCTTTCTATTGACTCTTGATTCAAGAGCTCCATGTTTGAACATCCACCATTCTATCCTGACATTTTGAAGATGAAAATGAATGAGACTGTATACCCAACATTTTCAGATAAAATCTAAAGACCATTTGATAGTTTTACAACTTACATTTTATAATATTATTAGAGTTATACATCATCAGATTATAGTCACGTTGCATTTTATCACTTCAACTTTATTTATGCTTGGAAACATTCGTAGTTCTTTTTGTTTTTGCCAGCATAAACATGTTCTGCATCTAACTGTGCCTGAGCATGCATATTCTGAATAAATACATCTGTATAAACTGTCTTTTTGTGTCTGTAGAATGGGATTTACCTCACAGTAACTTACCATGAAGAGGCAAAGTAATTTTAAATAAAATAATTGCAAATATTCTTAGTATTAAGTGCAACCTTTGAAACCATAATGAACTAGTGTGTTTTCTGAGTTCAGTGCTGTCCTATGTTTCTTGGTCAATGCTGCCTTGTGGGTTTGTATCATTGTACTTGATGTGAGTTGAGAAAAGTTATTGGTAGTTAGTTTTCAGCTAAATTGGTCAACAGAGCTAGACTGGATATGCTACATTTAGATAGAATCTTTCCATCAAATATCAAAAAATTCTAGGAAGAGGAGAGTGATTTTCAATTTTTGACTTTTGCACTTTTGGAGTTATCTTTATAATCTGTAGAATAAACTCTAATCTCCAATTTTCAAATCTTAATTAGATATCACTAAGACGTGTGATCTCAGATTTTTTTCTTGTCTGAGAAATATCTTCAAATGCAGTAACACATATAGATGAGGAAAGTGACCTTTAAAAAATATTAAATAGCTGTGTGTCAGCTAAAAAGCAAATATCTCTGTGATTATTTAGACATACCTAAGTAATTTTTAGCATTTATAGCACTGGTAATAACCCCTCGTGGTGCTTTGATATATGAAATCATGCCCAATCTATTCTCACTGCTTTTTGTGTTACAAATGCAAATGTGTCATACTTGATATAAACACTAGATTAAATGAATGCCTATTTTCAAGCTTATACATGCAAAGCTACTTGGAACTATCATTTTATTTTCTATAATCTAGTTACAAAACCTTGAGTGATACAGAGACAGAACCAAGTATTTGAGAATATACACACTTCAAGGGTAGTCATGACTTCCCCAGGCTTTTAGAGGAAAGCCTAACAAATCTAAACCATGCAGGTTAACAGTCATCAAACAGTG
This sequence comes from Turnix velox, assembly GCA_013400935.1. Classification (NCBI taxonomy): domain Eukaryota; kingdom Metazoa; phylum Chordata; class Aves; order Charadriiformes; family Turnicidae; genus Turnix; species Turnix velox. The sequence continues at coordinate 37,133 of VZTY01015130.1, forward strand.
TGGAAATGATAATAAATATCTTATTATAAATGAAAAAAGTATCCCAGGAGAGCAGTTTAACTGCCACGTAACTGAATCTGTGCAGGAAGAAAAGTTATTTTATGCACTGTGAACAGAGAAACTACCAAAGTAAAGGTCAGAAGCCACCACTGCTCCCTTCAGTGTCCCCATACCCAGCAGGAGCTCACTTTGCTGACACACTGAGAGAAGAAGAGAGAAAATGACTCCTACCTATGAAAGAATTGCCTGTTCTTAATATTAACCTACAATTTCTGAGACATTTTACTGGCAGTTACAGATTCTCCTGTTCTATTCAGATTTTTAAGCATACCTGGAGACAAATTCTACTTGAGTAATGAAGATAATCTCAGGCAGTTGGAAGGAGGGCAGGAGTAATGCAATAGTAACATGGCTAGAGTAGCACTTTAAAAAGTGGAAACATCAAAAAGTGGAGAAGATGTGAGTAGTTTATAAAATTTTACTGAGGGTAAAAATAGTGAAATCTTGTCCATTATGCAAGGAATATGTAGTCTGATCCCTCCTGGCATATTGATTGGGGCCTAAAGCTTCCTAAATTGAGACAAAAGAGGGATAAAATTGTTCAGCATTCTCCATTCCAGTACACACCAGAATCATTTTCATGTAACTTGCCTGACAAATAGTTTAAAATAAAATCACACATAGCTCTATACACTGCACTGGCAGTTAATTTCTTTGAAACTTCAGAAATTAGCACTGAAACTTTGCAGCTCCTAAGCAAGTTGCTTCTACAATAATACAACTTTAAAACCCTGTGGAAGGATATGTTTGAAATTGCCTGTTCAAAGAAATTTATGATTTTATTACAGCTTACATATCGACTATTCCTACAATAACCTGAAGGCAGATCCAAAAATTTATTTATTCGAACTGCAAAATGAAACTGAGCAAGAAAAAGTAATTAGCAAGCCACAAAAAATAATGGAAAAGCACCATAAAAGCAGTTGTGAATTTATGTGGGTTGTCAGATAGTTAGAAAAATAACAGCTTAAAAAGATCAACTTTTTACATACGGCACAAATTATATACAGATTAACCATTAAGCTGGTTTTTTTATAAGCCTAGAAACTTCAGACCATGTCCCTGGAGGCTGGAAGAAGATGAACATTCTTCCCATTTTCAAAAAGGGTAGAAAGGAGGATGCTTCAGCACATGGAGGACAGAGAGGTGATTTGAGACAGTCCAAAGGCAAGTCCTGCTTGTCCAACCTCCTGGCTTTCCACAGTGGAGTGACTACACCAGAGACTTTCTACTATGGGGGTGGAACTCTCTGGAACTCCCTAAGGCCTTTGACATGGTCCCCTATAACTTCCTTCTGTCTAAGTCATCAAGGTAGGATTAAAATCAGTGTGAAATGAATAGGCTGAACAAAACAGTTTTAATCATAAAGTTGATTGAGATGTCCAAGATAATAGGTGGTAGGTAATAAGATCTACAAGAGAATTAGGTATAATAAAAAGGTGTTAATTTTTAATGAGATGAGCAGAATAAAAAGAAATCTAGACTCATTACAGACTAAAAAGAAATCTAGGCTCTTAAAGGTTTTATGAAGGCTTCAGAACTTGGTCTGAACCTGTGTCACTTTTACAAAGTATTTTTTGTGATTTCAGGAGGTCTGCTGGCTCTCCAAGTTTGTAAAGTAGGCACGAAAAGTAAGGCATTCCCTATGGTTTTCTGCAACTACTGATGGCTTCGTGAATAGAATTTTATTTCTAAAAGATCATATAGAGATTTATTCCCTTATATTTGGACAATAAATGTTTCCTTACCTGTACAGCAATGCTGTTCCATTGCTGACCCTAGTCCATAAAGGAATTCTTACATTTTTTGAAGAAAATGAGGAGGAAAAAAATAGGAAAAAATAGGAAAAAAATAGGTGTCACTACTCCCTGCCTACAGTTATTTCAGGAGCAAATTCAATGTTGGGATCAGCAAAATTAATGTAAGCTCCTCTCCATTATCTGGTTCTGAATTTGTGAGAGGACTGAAAATTAAAACAGAATCTTGATGTAGGTCAGGAGAGCATCCTCTTCCAGGCAATGGTTTACAAGCCACTAAAAAAAAGCCAGATGATCAATCAGAGGACTAGAAGCTGCCATGTCCAGTACCCTAACCTTCTCCCTTCTCTAGATCTTACACAATGAGGAAACAGTTGCATCAATAAAGTGTCTTATGGATGTCATCAGGTTTGCATTAATGGCCAGATAAACCATATAAACAGCTAGGTGCTGTTTAAATACTAAATAAAAATAATCATCAATAAAGAAGGCAGAGGTATTGTATAAACTATAAGTAATTTCCTGCAGCCATATAAAATGCAGTCCTGATTTATTAGTCTCATTTTCTTTTAATTTCTTGGGTGAAAACTTGTTTATGCATTCCTTCTTACCTTTTTGTTCTTATGGGTCATTTTAATGTCCATATAAAAGGAGCTGTAAAAGTAAATATACTAAGGATTGCCTCAGACTTCCATATTATGAAAAAACATGGCACCACTAAATTTTAAGTCCTAAAAAGTTAGCTGAAATGAAATTAGAAGTACAGTGTGTCTCCTTAAAGGTAAGGAGTGCAGGAAGCTGTGTGAAAAGCAATTTGTTTCCAGATTATTGGAATATGCTCTTTTTTTTTTTCTAAGATATTTAAAGAGCTGGCCAGAGAAATTTCTGGGTTCTTTATAGTTATGTCTGAGGACTCACAATGGAGCCAGAAGATGGAAAACAGGACAGCAAAGTGCCTATACTTAAAAAAAAAAAGAAAGAGGAAGTGAGAAAGAGAAGAAGAAAAGGAAAAATTATAGGCCAGAGAGTTAAATTTAGTTCCCCCAGAATTTCTGTAAGATATTATCTACCCATTTGTACCAGAATCTCACAAAGAATGTCAGGAAGGGGCCTAGAGAGATCATCTTGTCCCATCCCCCTGCCAGATCAGGAACACCCAGGCCAGATTCTGTGTTTAGGTATTTGAATTTTTAGCATTTGTTCATGTGAGTAACATGAGTGATCAGAGTTATAGAATCATAGAA
>VZTY01015132.1:0-48356 GCA_013400935.1 Turnix velox
CTATGATTCTATAAGACTGAGCAATCCTTCCTTTCAGTGTCAGTCCTGAGTACTTGCCATATCTACTGCTGCCTTTATTAAGATAACCTCAGGACAATCCAGCTTGAAGAAATTCAATTATGAACATAAAAGCCTAAGCCTATTTAAAGTAATTGATTTTACTATTGTTTTTCCACCCTCTGCTCATAAGTCTCTTACTGGAATTCTAGGCAACAAAAGATCATGCTTGCCTGGAATATGAATTGTAAAATTTTTCATGCAAGAACACAAAGATCTTCTACTCAAATATACCTTAGTTTTGTCTTCCTCTCCTCATGGAACCTATTCACAAATCTATTGGCTTGACTTTGAAGTGCTCCTCTCAAGGACATACTTTTCCTGCCACAGATCTGTTCCGTGTCTAGGATAAAACCTTCCATCAAGCGAGAAAGAGCCACAAACTCATTGGAATTCAGCTTCTCCAGGAAGCCATCCTACATATGCAAAGAAAACCACAGTAAGGAGACACAAGGCCACAGAAACTCAGGTATGCAAAGAAATACCCAGTCAGCATGTCTGAGGGCTAATGATATTTAAAGCAGCACATTATTCAGCCCTTCAACAATGATAAACACCCCCAGAGGTTTGACCTCAGATCCTTACCTTTGCTCTTGCCATGAGGAACTTGACAGAACGATCATGGCAGATATCAGAAGCATTATAAAGTAACTCTTGAATGTTGTTTGCCAGCCTGACCAGCTCCTGGTCAGTCAGCTTCACATCATCGCCAATCCTACAAATGACAGAATCAGTCAGTTGAGCATTAGCTTACAAAAAAAACTCCACTATTTCTGCTAAAGGTTGAAGGAGAGAAGAGCCTGGCAGCAACTGTCAAATGCAGAGTCAGTGAAACACCACTGTCACCTTGCACAGATGGGGCCTCCTAAGCTGCTGTCAGTGTTATGTCAGTCTCTCTAACAAGAAAATGCACAACTGCACAGCATTATATTTTGTTATAATCCCACATTCAAATTGCTATTAATGGTCTAAGAGAAAACACAATACAGCAATTATTACTACAATAAACATTACTAACATTTACCAAACTAAAATTTACTAAATTTACACAGCTACTGGTACTCTTAAATATTACAAGAGAATGACAGATAAAACACAGTGTTTTTCTTTCAATGCAAGTGCAAGGGCTGAACTACGTTTTATACACTCCCTGCCACTTTAATCTACAGCATCTATTAGTTCTTTAGAATTCAGGCTTCTCAGTCAGTGCTATTTAAAAAAAATATGTGATTTTTCTAATATTTTGAGGTTACTCAATAGCACACAAGTGTCATGCCCATCATTAGTTAAGATAAGGACCTTTTGGTGCAGTGTGACTGCTCAAGGGGATGACACAAGAGGAGGACAAAGAAAACCTGGAGCTGTAACTAGGTGCAAACATGGTTGTTCTGTAATTTCATTAGCCTGCTGCAAGCAGAGGGAAAGCAGAAGAGGGAATGAAGCCAGTTCATTTTGTAGCAAAGTTATGCAACCAGCCTCAGAAGCAATGCTGTTGCTCAAGACATCAGGCTGGGTGGCATGTGAGCAAACTTGGCAAAGTGGTCCAGATAAGTCTGGATCCTACTCACTTCTCCTTCCCTGCTCCTCACCATAACCTCAGACACTTCAGTTTGTATTTCTCTTCCATCATCCCACAGATTTTTGGACATACAGAATTGGCTTTATTTAATCTGTTTTATTTTGCAGGTTTATTTTTAAGTCTCTCTCTTTCTGCCAGCATCATGATCTGAGGAGAAAAGTCTCTATCAAAAACCACAGCTGTTTAAATACATGGGAATAGATACTTGAGAACTCCCAGGTAGAGTGAGCAGGACACTTGCTACCTTCCATCTTTCAGCAGGGTAACAAGTGGTATTTCAATTCTGTATCATAGAACTCTGTATCCAAACATGCTGATTTTAGAAGCTGCTCATGCCCTAGTCCTAAATGTTATGCCCGGTTATTTTAAAAAGGCAGCTGACTCACAGCCATAAATAAGACATGCAACAAAAAATGCCAAGAAGGTTACAGTATTGGAGTATGGAGCACTGCAGGGCAGAGCTGCCCATGCTACCAAAGCACTGAGATGGATTTATTTAACCACATAAATCAGAGTTGACAATGAATAGAGGATTTCCCTCTAGAATTTATCAAGATGTATTCCATGAAGCCAGCTTAATAAGATCCAAACCAAACAGAAAACAGCCATGGGGCACATGGACAGAGAACTGAGATGCTTCTGCCCACTAAAGGCATGTCAAACAATGTCTTTCATGTAGGCTAGACTTGCATGTCTCCTGATCTCCACTGCAGCGGGCTCCCCAGCAGAAGACAGAGAGAAGGTGGCCTTTTGTGTAAGAAGTGACATGATTGCCAGGAAGTGACTGTTTGCTAGGGCATGTAGCGACAGGATAAGGGGGAATGGTTTTAAACTAGAGCAGGGCAGGTTCAGATGAGACATTGGGAAGAAGTTCTTCCCCATGAGGGTGGTGAGACACTGGCACCTCTGGTTGCCCAGACAGGCAATGGAGGCCTAAACCCCCGAGACATTCAAGGCCAGGCTAGACAAGGCTCTGAGCAACCTGATCTAGTACAGGACACCCCTGCTCACTGCAGGGAGGCTGGATTTAATGGCCTTTGAAGGTCCCTTCCAACTCTATGATTCTATTATCAGCATGTGTACCACCCTGCATAGAGGTGAGAGCAAGGCAAAGAAATGAAACCCAAGTGAGCTGGGGACAGCTTTTAGGACTGATGTTGGAGAATCATTCCACCTCAATCCCCAAAAAACTTACAGCCATTTTTGTACCATATGACCAGAGATAGTGGTCTGCAATCAACATCTAGCTACTGACATGTTGCAGAGTTGAAACAGGGCAGAGCAACTACTCACATCATCTCCACTCCCCCAGGTGTGACAGAAGAGGAGGTTTGCTCCTTGCTGGAGGAGGAATCTGTGGTGCACTCTGGTTCAGAGACTGAATCACTGCTACAGGGCTCGCTGTTTGGGGAAGTGTTTCTTTGCGAGGTAGTGTCAGCTGCTACAGGTGAGAAGTCCCCGTCACCGAAGGCATCACTTATGAACATGCCCTCATGTGTCAGGTAAGCCACTTCTGTGTCCACCGGGCTGTCTTTAGCAGAGGTCTTTTGTAAGGTGTCCTCCAGGTCCCTGGTTTTTTGGTTCTTGTCTAGAACCAAGAAAACCACGCTACGGATAGTATTTAATGTTGCCTAGAATCGAATACAATATTTATTACAAAAAAAAACCAAACCCCACAACAAATAAACAACAAAACACCACCCAAAACCCTCAAGCTTGAACCAGAAAGAGATTTTCTTCCATCCACAAAATGAAACTAAATCCTGGCTTTATTTTCTACTGTGTAATTAGCATTCAGAGGCAGATCCATCTGTCTTTGAGAGAAACCAGTATCAGACGTTTCTGAGAATAGTGAAAGAAACCTCATTTGGAGCAATCTAACACATACAAAAGTTCTGTCTTAATCCCTAGCAACCTGAAATGGATGTAATCACACCACGAGAGGTATTATCTCCTTCCCATTGCTCCCCCTTTGTTAGTAATAATTATTTTTGCCCTGGATGCTGATATTCATGTCTCCTTCTTTCAATCAAAGGTTGGAACTTTACTAGCAAAATCCACACCTTAAGGCTTCAAACAGAAAGCACATTTCACGTGTGAACTATACAAAGCTCTTGGTAAATCAATGCCTTACCTTTATTCTCTTGAGGAAGATGGTAAACTTCAAAAAAATATTCTTCAGCAAATCAAACCACTGAGGAAAATTCATCATCCTCATCTGGTCTGCCAGCCTAAAAAAAAAGCAGCATCCAGTAAAAAAGCAAACATTTGCTGGCCACAATGCTTACTAACACACAAGGAAACCACAAAGCCAAAAAACATGCTTTAAATGGAATTCTCAATGTAAGGAAAGCAGTGTAGACTTTTATCTGTCAGAAAAAGAGACATTACCTGAGCAACAGTCATGATCAATACAATGTATGCAAGTGGAATGGGGAAGGTGGCATATAAAAAAGATTTGTAATTAAAAAAATACAAGCCTTTCATTTACAACTTTTTTTTTTCCAGGGCTGTCATAATGCCCTTTTCCTCAGGATAAGTATGTATTACCCACAAGGGAAGGGGATGAATAACATTTTCAGAAATCAAGTGAAAAAAAGAAAAAAAAATCACCTAAACAAAAGAAATTAAAATATTTTGCAAGGGTTACAAAAGCCATGTTATTAAGCCCATTTTGTTGCATGGCAATGAGACCACTTCTGCTACGAAAGTGCGAGTCAGCTGTTTGTGGTAAAGGGCAGAAAAGTCACTGATAGAACAAGAAAACTCTGTAATACACAGTTAGGACAGAATAGTAAACATTAGGGAATGGTGACCAAACACCCAGCATTTAAAAATGACCCTGTATCTAGTCATTTCCCAACCAGGGTATGAATCCCATTCAGGTTCTGCCACTCACTTTATCAGCCGTTCTCCTTGTATTATCTCAGGGTAATCTTTTCCTGAGACAAATCAAACATGGAACTACAGAAAGACAAGCTGGTATGGGAGCAGGGACCTCTGGAGGTGCTTTGTCCACCCCCTGCTCACACGGATCCTACCAGACCAGGCTGATCTGGACTCTGCTGAGCCAAGGCTCGATTATGTCCTGGGACAGAGATCTCACAGTCTCAGTCGGCCCCTATTCCAGCCACTGACCATTCTCATAGGCAACACATTTTTCACCTTTCATCTCATGCTCATTGCCCCTTGTTCCTTTGCCTGTACACCTCTGAAAGGAGCATGGCTGTGTCTACAACTCTGCCATAACCCTCCCCATGGGGTAGCTGTGGACCACTCCCCCCAGGCTGGAAGGGGATCCAGCTCTCTTGGTTGCTTCTCCTAAACTCCATGCTTCATCCTCCAACCAACCCAGTGGCCTCTGCTGTATCTCAAGGCCTTTCTAGTTCCTCAACCTCCTGGCTATGCTAACATGGACCACGTTGCAGCTGCAAGGACATACTGATGGCCTGTGGCCATATATGGATCTGCCACCAGGACACAAAGTTCCTGTGTCCTGCAAAGCAATTCAGACAGAGGAGGAAAGCTCCTGCTTCTTCTCTTTCAAGGGTTTAGCTTCTTCCCAGATACAGGACACAGCATTTGCCTTTGGTGGGCTTTGTGATGTTCCTGCTGGACCATTTCCTGTCTTAGAAATTTGTCTGGTCTTCTGTCTGGGTAGTTCCTATTCTCGTTCATGGGGGAGGAATTGAAACTACTGACAACTTTCAATACAAAATCCCAGATTATGACAATGGGTAATGTCTTCAAGTAGTTAAGAGATATATTATGTCTGTAATTCATGTTTCATGCAGTAAGACTTACAGAACTTTGGTATTTTAAAGCTAAGTTTAAGATAACATTAGAAGCCAAATGGAATGGTATTCTAACAAAGAGAAGATAGAAGCAGAGTCTTAAAATTAAATGGAAGGACAATCCTTAATAAAGGAAAATTTAAGCACAAATTAGAATGGCAAATTAATCTATGCTACAGAGCATCCATCCTCTTCCCCCACCCATCATGAAATAAAAATAAATATACTTACTTAACAACCACTTCTGTATCTATTTCTTCTATCTGTGACACTGTATTAACCACACACTGTCAAATTTAAAGTGGAAAAAAAGCAAAAAAAAATCTTAACTTCCTTTTAACTGTTGCTGAGCTTCATAAAACACGCAACAATCTTCAAGTTAAATAAGAAAAAGCAAAATAGTAAATGAAAGACATATTTGTGTAATATCTAGTTTCTCTAAAGACACACACATCCCAAAAAGAAACCCCTAAACCAAATTCCCCCCCCCTCCAAATATCTATTTGTGAAATACAGATGACCAGACTGTTGCCAGCTGTGTACTAAGCTCTGGAAGGCACACTGGCTCCCCATCTCAAAGGGATGTGTTTTTTCTGAGCATGGATACTAATCACCACCTCTTGTATCAGGTACCTAAGAATATCAGCCATGTTTTTCTGCTTCCCAAAGAGACTGTCTTTGGGGAAATGTTGATCAACTTCCTTTTCAGCTTTAAATACAGGACCTGGGAACAAAATTTCATTGGAAGGAACAGCACCAGGCAACTGTGGAAACACACACCTACAGACAGTCCCTGCTTTCAACTGTGAGGGCAGATTCAGTTTCACCTGCTCTCTCAGAAAAGGTGGCGTTTGCTGCCTGCCTGTCCTCTTCCTCACCACAGCACTGTCCACCCCTGTCCCTAGATTCTTCCACATCTTTAATGATATGCTGTGGTCTTTCCTCAAAGGACAAGAGCTCTTCAGCTGGCACACACAAAAATGGCCAGTTTCTTCCAGTCTCAGAAATAATCAGTTTTCATTCCATACACCCATCTACTGTTTTACAAATAACATCAACAGAAACCAGTGAAATCTCTGGAAGTCCTAAGTACAAAGCAGCTCCATTCAGACTGAAATAGTGGCATTTCTCTCAAATACCAATTTCTCTCAATAACCTGACTAAATGCATCTAGCACATGAATTCATCTTGCCTTTAAGGGAAATAAGTACAACCCAAATGGGGGGTTGCTCTGTGCCCTTGCACATAATTTGTAAAGGGTTGAGGCAACCTCACCAGATATGTAAGAAGTGCTTGGCTTACCTGTTTAATGATGTTCTTTGCAGTAATAATCATTTCATCTCCATATATTTCATAAAAATTTAGCTTCCTTTGTTTTAAAAGTCCAAATACTAGTGATACAAGTCTTTCCTATGAAGATATAAGAAGGAAAATAAAAGACCCAAGCCATTAAAAATACCAAGGAGAGGACAAGAAATTATTTCAAGAAACAGTAGAGCAGTAAGAAAGTTCAGGCAGGATTTAAATCAGTACAGCACCTCAAGACTAACACCACACTTAAATTAGAGTTCCCTGCAGCAATATCAGCTCATAGAAGCCCTTCCTCCCAGCCCCCCTCATGCCTGTTCCTCAGTTGTGCTCATCCAAATGTGCTTAAAAACCATGGATATTTCTAAAATTGCCTTACCCTGAGTGAGAATGACAGTAAGTACCAGCACAAGAGAGAATCTATCACCTTACAGCAAGGAGGTGGGAATAAACTATAGAACAGAAAGGGGAATATTTAAGTGCTACTGCCATGCACTGAATTTCGGAAAACCCACAGTTAATAGGGTCTAGTCAGTAGTGACAAATGGTTCAGGCAAAACTCATTACAATCTTTTCCTGGCTGGAAAGCAAATCACAGCAGCTTTATTTTCAGAAGTCTACAGTCTTCAAAGGAAAGAGGAATATATACTGCAAATGAAGTACATATTTAGGGCAACCATAGGCTTGACATAAGAAACCATAAATACATCAGGAGACAGAATGAGCACAACATGTAGCTATTTTCACTGCAAAACTGAATTTTCACAGACAAGTAGATATGAGTGTCCATGTTCTTTCCCTCTTGCATGTTGAGGTTCATGAAGCAACCTCAGGATATATTTAATTAGAGAAAGGAGAATAGATTATTTTGAAAAAATAAAGTAGGACTAGATTGCAGTTCTATGAGTTTAGGTAAAATTACTGAATTTTACCATGCACCAAAAGAAAAAGGGGAGGAGGAGAGGTTAGACTAGAAGAGAAACAGCATAAAATTATAGTGCTGCTACTAGGGACCTGAGCAAATTAGTTGGTGCTAATTTAGTACAATAAAGATGCAAACATATTCAGCAGACAGTTTATTTCAATAACACACATACCTCTTCTAGAATTTGGCAATCATCTTCTAGGGGTCTATTTAAATCATTGCGAGCATAAGTTGAAAACTCTGCAATCATCATTTTATCTATCAGCTTTTCCAGTTCACAAAGCTGTGAGCCAAGATGCCTAAGGAAAACATCCACGGAGATATGAGCTAAATAATCAAACTGAAAACGAATCATTAGTTCACAGTTGAAGAAAATAACCACCCCGTAGGTAATTTCCATGCAATCAACGCTGGCTTAATGAGGGGGGGCTCAAACCTTTCACTTTTTAGAGCAGCTTAAACCACGTGTTTCTCAGAGGCACCGTCACCTCACAGCAAAACATATGGACTTCAACATTGATGGAGGGTAAAAATGGGATGTAGAGCTTTCTCTCCTTTTTATTTTTAGGAAGGTGCCAAGTACCCCTTGAACCAGAACCACTACTACTCAGTGCTTGTCAATATATAGGTGTTAGAAAGGAAGAATATTTTTTTGCTTAGCTAGTTCCTCGGCTCTTTGGTTCTTCCACTTCAAATGTTTGAGCTTCTAATACAGTCACAGATCTCACTCACAAGACTGAGANGGTGCCAAGTGCCCCTCCTCCCAATGAAGTGAACCAGAACCACTAATACTCAGTGCTTGTCAATATACAGGTGTTAAAAAGGAAGAATATTTTTTTTGCTTAGCTAGTTCCTCGGCTCTTTGGTTCTTCCACTTCAAATGCTTCTAATGCAGTCACAGATCTCACTCACAAGACTGAGAGACAGTAACAGCTTTATATGACAGGAAGGCTTTCTTGAAAACTGTCCTGTGTTCTGAATTTGTCATTTTTATTCTACTCTAAATAATAACCATAGAATCATAGAACAGTTCGGGTTGGAAGGGACCTTAAAAAGTTCCAACCCCACTGCCATTGACAGGGACACCTTCCACTAGATCAGGCTGCTCAGTGCCTTGTCCAGCCTGACCTTAAACAACTCCAGAGAGGGGGCATCCACAACCTCTCTGGCCAACCTGTTCCAGTGTTTCACTAATAAAAATTATAATCTAAAAAAATCACATGGATTGCAGGTTTTAAACAACATTTTGCAGATGTTTGTCTTACAGAATCAGAAGGACATTTCTCACATCAAATCTGTCAACCAGACTGGACAAGCTGAACAGCTAGAGAAACTTTGAGCAAAGTGAACTTCACAGTGGGAATTTCAGTGATGCCAAACACTTCCAACTGTCCAACTTCCACCACCAGTCTGTAAAAATCAGACTCTACCATTTAAACAAAAAAGATACTCTGCCAAAGTGAACTAACAGAAGCTGTGATATTTCAGATTAACCTGGGCATAAAACTTCAGATAAAGCCCCTTCTATCTAAAATGAGGGCATGAACCTGAATGGGTGACTGGCTAATGTAGCTGGACCATTAGCTTGCACAGAGCAGCAAAAATCATAGAATCGTAGAATCATAGAACATGTTGAGTTGGAAGGGACCTTCAAAGCCCACCTAGTCCAACCCTCCTGCAGTGAGCAGGGACATTCTGCACTAGATCAGGTTGCTCAGAGCCTCATCAAGCCTGCTCTTCAATGTCTCTAGGCACTGATGGGGACTTCACCACCTCTCTGGGCAACCTGTTCCAGTGTCTCACCACCATCATAGTGAAGAACTTCTGAATGTCTCATCTGACCCTTCCCCGTTCCAATCTAAAACCACTACCCCTCTTCCTGTAGTTCCATACCCTGCTGGCAAACAGCCCCTCTCCAGCTTTTCTGTAGCCCCTTCAGGTACTCAAAGACCTCTATGAGGTCTCCCCACAGCCTTCTCTTCTCCAAGCTGAACAGCCACAAATCTCTCAGCCTGACCTTGTAGCAGAGGTGCTCCAGCCCCCTGATCATCCTCACTGGCTTGCTCAAGACCCTCTCCAAGAGGCATCATGTACACTTCAAAATAAACATTAAAAAAAGATAATCTGTAATGTAATGATGAGTTGCAAAAGTTACTGTACAACTAATGCCCACAACACAAAGGCTCTTACTGAGGTAAGCACATAAACATACTCTGCAGCAAATTATCTCTGTAACTGTGTTGAATGACAGTGAAACACAAAATAATCCACTCTTTCGAAGCTCATTTATAGAAATCATAAAATCCTAGGATGTGTTGAGTTAGAAAGGACATTCAAAGGCCATCCAGCTCAACCCCCTGCAGTGAGCAGGGACATCATGCACTAGATCAGGTTGCCCAGAGTCTCATCAAGCCTGACCCTCAATGTCTCTGGGCCTCCACAAGGTTTCTGGGAGTTTCCGGGGGTGGTCCAACAAGAGTTCTCAGTAGTTGTTGCCATCACTTTGCCCGAGATATTCTAGCTCCTAACATTTGTCTTATTCTGACCTGTTTCATGATGGAGCAATTTATTTCTGCTGTTAATTCATACACCTTTGCAAAGAGGCATCAGTCACAGAACCTGTCCTCTCAATGAGGACAGGATAAAAACTCTTCTCAAACACACAGATGAGACTATGCTACCAGGAATCTGTGCTTTGCCCATGTACCTGTCCAAAAAATAATCACTAGAACTCCAACATCTCAACAAGGATAACAATGCACAACTCTGCACTGTCAGCTTCTAATTTCATTAATACACACGTTTCTTTTTCTAAAATAAAAAAATAAATGTACTTGAAGAGGTTAAAGAGCTCTACACTTTTAATACTATCCTATAGAAGCAGTAGGCAATAATCATACAGTTAAAACTGATATAAATAATCACTGCCCATATTAATCTAAAGACTACAATTTATTATTTTATAGCAAAAAATCAAAGCACTGATGCAGTGATCAGAATCAAAATGCATTTTTTTCTGTGACGAGAGGGGAAAATTTTTTATATGAATGATCTGAATAGTTTTCTTGCTGTTTTACATCTAGTGATTCTGTGGCATGATTCAGTTTCAAGATGCTCAAAAGCAAATACCACAAGCTCACACGCATAACACCAAATCAAACAGGTTTTGTTTTGTTGGTTGTTTGTTTTTAAATAAGATACAAATTATTTAGAGGGAAAAAATACACTAAACTAGAAAAATTGGATACTGATTTAGAAGCTAGGATTTTCTTAAAATAAATTAGTTATTTAACTAATTTGACAGCTGTTGGTTTTCTCATCTGCCTTTGCATCTCTTGAGCAGGTGAAGACTCGAGTTGCATTTAATTAATCTTTAATATCCAGAGCAGAGGGGGCATTTTCACTCCCCCTTCACTATTTTTAGTGCTACCAGAACAACTGATTGAGAGTTATTCACAGAAATCACTTCTTACAGGCAAGATGAATGTTGCCCTGCCAGTGTGCTCCCCATCTCAGTGCCATTTTGATAATAACAAGTGGAATTTTGAAAATAAGAGCACAATCTTGGGACATCACATACACTAATCCCAACGGCAAGAAAACTGGACTCTCCTGCTGACATAGTACGGAGGTCACTTGATTGCAAAACACAATTAATTCAGATGCTGTCACAGGTCTGGAGAAGTACATTCACTATGCCTGAGGTAAACACAAAGGTGACTCAGTCAAGGGTTGTACACCATAATCAAGTGGTTGAGAGCAGGGGCAGCAAAGCGGAGAGAAACTGCACTGAGGTATCTGCAGATGGACCACTTCAGCTAAAAGCAAAAGACAAAGAGCTTCTAACAGCTCTCCCCACACTACTTTACTAACTCTTTTTTTTTTTAAATCTAATCTTTTCCTAAAGATTTTTTCTGATGTCTAAAATTTGAGTCTTTCTCCAAAGCAGCCAGAAGGGGTGTTAGAAGAACAGCCCAAATGAACAAGAGCAGTAACTGTAGAGTTCTGAACACTCATCTTGTAGTTGTTGAGCAACAACTGTTTTTATTACTCAAGATGGAAACCATCAGGTTGCAAGAACCACGTAATCTCCTAACAAAATAAGAAAAAAGACTTATTTATAAAACTAATCGTACAGCACCTCACCTGGCTGAATCATGCCTCAAAGTTGATCTGTCATACACTACTTCTGCCAGCATCAGACCACAGTGGCAGCACTACATATGACATTTTAATCTATCATGATAGTTTATTGTAGCTAAAATGATTCTACTGTACTAATAACCTTTCATATCACAGAGGACCTCACCAATTGCAGTGGTATCTCCCATGTGGACTTCTCAGAATCCCCTGTGAGCTAACGAAAGCTACCATATCATCTTGGGCTCACCAATTCCCACCACAGTACCAAACAGAGACACTAAAATCAGTAGCAACAGCAGCTTGGGCAGCACCTTCCAACTCTTTGTTCCTTTCCCAACTTCAGCAGCTCACAGAACTGGATTTCTCAGTTGGGCAGCCACTGTAAATACAGCTCTCCACAAGAGCAGAAATGGCTGAACACATCCCTTCTGACCAGTTGCCAACTTCAGACAGCATTTTGAGTCACAGTTTGAGAGCTTTGCACTGGCTTTTGCCTGTCAGTTGTCTTCCAGCATAAGCTGATGCACTCAACACATGGCCAGTGCATGTTTCTGCAACGTCACATGGCTATTCAGTCACTAAAGACTATGGCACACAGTGGAGTCGTATAGAAAGAACTCTTATCTCTGGGGTGCTGCATGCATAGGGATTGCAGATCACCACTTGGAAACTATCTCTGAGCATCTTGCAGGGCAAGACCTGCAAGATGAAGGTCCAGCCACTTGGCTCTCATCTCTGCAGCTCTAAATCATCTGCAGACAAGAACAGAATTCAGAGCATCTAGATGTTACAAGTTCCATTACAAAAAAAAATTATCCCTGGCATACACATTAGTTAAACACTGCTTATGTCACACATTTGGTGTCTTTAGTATTGTGTCCCCTAAGAATGAACGAACAAAAGTAGAACAACCCCCTCCAGACAACATCACACATTCTAGTCTTTCTTGCATTCTATTAGTGTCCCAGTTGGTTACTTACCGGAAACTGTGAATGCCTTGAAGCTCTTGCTGTAACACCTCCTGTGTTGTTGCTATTAAGTCCAAAGCTCCAACAAACTCAGAAGTGGAGAGGAGCAACTGTACCGTGGGCTGTGTTTGGTGGACAGTAGCCATCAGCTTCAGTTTATTGTAGGCTTTGATACAGTTATTTCTGGTGAGCGAAAGTCTCAGAACCCGAAGAGATCCTTCACACATTACTTTATCAATTTTGGAGATCTTCTCTCTAAGTAATTTTACAGCCTGGGAGGTTTTCCTGAGGTAGTCCTGCAACTCATGCTGAGAGGTCATTGCATGAAAAAATGCTTCTGAGCGTAGAGAAATCTGATGAGCAATATTGACTTCCACAATATCCAGGTAATGGCTCAGCTAGAAAGAGGGGGAGGAAAGGAAATAAACCAGTATTTTAATAATTTAGCAAGTTTATTATCATCATCATGCAAATATACTTTCACACTACCTTACTGTAGCATGAGGACCCCTTGACAGACTGCCAAGCAAGTAACTACTTGTTCTGGTTTGACCATTTGTTTTTAAATGGTCAAACGTCACTTTGGTAAGGCCAAGACTATACCTCTTCTGCTTGAAAATTACAGGTTGAAAAAGGAAATAATTTTAAAACACACAAACTTTTCAGTGCCACTGTGCAACCATGTGGTGCATCAAAATAGGGCCACTAACTAGGAAACAGCTCTGGATACTAGTCTGTGAGTAAGAACAGCACACACAGAGATACACTGCGTGCTCCGGGTCACTGATCCTGCTGAAGATGCAGCCTGACTGCACTTATGACATGGTTTTGGAATGACTCTATTCATTTTAAAGGTTGTAGAATCTGCTTTGTCAAAAATCCTCAGGATATCTCTGACTGCAGCTGTTTTTAGCACCAGCCAGTCAGAGCTACTATCAAACCTATTTCATGCACGCTGGCACCGTGGGATTCCCAGAGATGGAGCACATCTACACATTTAGAACTTGAAATTCAAATTGTCGACATCCAGCAGCTACCAGACCACAGGGGTGGTTTGATTACTCGAGCTGTAAAAGCTCTGTGCTCTGGCTTACACTGAATATGCAAACACAAAAGGACTGAGGCTCATCTGAGCACTAATACTCAGATGACCTGGTTTCTAAGAGGTGCCAAGCAATCAAACCTCATGCTGAATTTCAAAAGGCCCATCTAGAGTGGGAAGGAAAAGAAAGAAACCTTCTCTAGCCTGATTATTTTCATCCTGCATGTATTTAACACCTGGGATTTAAACAACAGGCAAGCCCATCTCTTTTGGAACACAGACTCATAGAATAGTTTGGGTTGGAAGGGACCTTAAAGATCATCAAGTTCCAACCCCCCTGCCATAGGCAGGGACACCTCCCACTACATCAGGCTGCTCAGTGTCTCCTTCAGCCTGGTCTTGAACACCTCCAGAGAGGGGGCATGTTTAATCAGAAAGACCTGTGACACACCTAGACCACAGGAAAAGCCAAGACAGACCACAAGATGGGGATCAAAGAAAGGGTTAGTAATATCACTTATGTATGTGATTGCTCCAAGCAGATGCCTCAGGTCCCTTCACTATGCTAACTGAGGTAGAAATAACAAAATTACAGTAGCTGCCTCAAATTGCTTTCAATTCCAATGCAGAGTGAGACATGGAAAGTGGTAAGGAGTCAGAAAAACTCAGGGGGGAAGTTGTTCAGGTAGATCAGCAGGAGTCCAAAAGCACTGACAGCCTAAGTATGAGTGTTTAAGGTAAGAGTTTTCAAAAAAAGTCCCTGGGAGC
The DNA here is from genome assembly GCA_013400935.1 of Turnix velox. Taxonomy (NCBI): domain Eukaryota; kingdom Metazoa; phylum Chordata; class Aves; order Charadriiformes; family Turnicidae; genus Turnix; species Turnix velox. Next base: position 14,585 of record VZTY01015132.1, read on the forward strand.
TAAGAATAATTATGGCAGCAGAGTGCCTATATTTTCACACGTGGCAAGTGTAAACTTAGGGCAATTCAGAGCCTTTAAAAAGTGAAACAAAAGATCTGAACTCATTTCAGTAACACAAAGCAGTGTAGTAACTTACCAGGCACATGGTTTTGGATGTAGCAGAATTGTTTCATACTCTTTAGGTGTTTGTATCCTCTATCCAAAGAGGAGGCACTACCTATAATAAGGCTATTCAAAGCCTTATTTTTCACTTCACTGTATCAGAGAGGGAGCCTCCTCCACTCAAAGTCCATGTGTGTGTGTCTATCCAGGCTGACTTTTGAGTTCAAAGAACAGGCCAGATGCTGCCTGAAGATTAGAAGTCTGTAACTGCCACAAGAAACTCCAAAAGGAGTTTATGGAGGATAAACCAACCAAGGATCAAGTTATCCTCTGGTGAGAGCCTGCTTCTTCCTCTTGACCCGGAAGGGGAAACAGGAAGACTAAGTCCTGGAAATCTGTAAGCATCTTCCAGAAATCTCATGTTATTTACTCTAAAAGAATCTCAATACTACTTTTATTTTTAATCCCTTTCTTCTTCACTTGTTTTCCTTTTCTTTTTTTTTTGTCTTCTTTCCCTTAGTTCTCACTTAGCTTTAGTAAGTTAACAAAGAGGGGAAAGCAAAGCCTGAAAACAGATTCCAAAAACCAAGCAGATTTTCTATAAGCATTTTATGGGTATGTGTAGCATAAAAATGAATTTTATTATGGGATTTTCTTTTCTAGAGTATGACTTCGTAACTGACACAAAAATTTTAAAATATCAAGCAAAGACTTCTGCTTTCAATATGAAAGGAACAGCTCTGCTTTCATGCTCCCCAATGCACTCAAGTGCTTTGTGAAATGCAAAAATGGATCAGTGTAAGTGACATGACAACAAAAGGCAAGAGGAATCTCCTGACATCCAAAAAACATAGGATTTAGTATATCTTCTAGTGCAGAAACTACAGTGCCTCAGATGTGGATTTTTCCTGAGGTGCGAAAAAGTGATAGTCTCAGTGACCATCCTGAGCCTTCCCTTCTCATGGAATTGCTCTTTCTCTCTAATGAACAGTTCCACATCTCTGAAGTTCATAGAATCACAGAGTTGTGAGGGACCTTCAAAGGTCCAACTCCCTGCAGTAAGCAGAGACATCCTGCATTAGATCACGGAGCTTAGAGCCTCATGCAGCCTGGCCTTGAATGTCTCCAGGCATTGATGGGGCCTCCACCACCACTCTGGGCAACATGGGCCAGTGTCTCACCATCCTCATGGTGAAGAGCCTCCTAATGTCTCATCTAAACCTGCCTGGCTCTAGTTTAAAATCACTGCACCTAATCCTACCTTTCCATGCCCTGGCAAAAGGCCCCTCCTCAGCTTTCTTGTAGGCCTCCTTGAATTACTGGGAGGCCACTTCTCAAGATATACCTGATTCACTGAGTTTCAGCAACCACAAAAAGCAAGTTATTATTATATATACAGGTCCTTTTCTTTCAATTTTAACAGACAGAACTCTTTTACCCTGCAAAATAAATCAATCCCTCGGAGTAAGATGTTCCCACATTGTTTACCACCCATCCACAGCAAAGACCCCAACAGCAACATCTTAAAAAAACACCACAGAACAGCAGCAATGAAGCTTCTTTGCAGTAAAAGCCACAAAGAGTACTGACACCTTGTACTAAAGTCATACCTTTTCTTGAAGTAACCTGGAGGAAGCTGCGTCACGATTTCCTTTTCCACCAGCAATACTAAAATGAGACCACGGTAAAACGGCATTAAATGTTGAGGAATCTTCCAAGGCAAAATCGGGTTTCATAAAAATCTGAAACAGAAAACCAAAATAAGTGAATGTATTTTCCACACTCCTACATTTTCCTCCCCACTCAAACACATCTCCATCTCACAATACGAAGAGGGATCTTTTTTGTTAATTTTCAGAAACCAAAATGAGAAACCTCATTTCGCCAAGAGAGCAAATTTATTCCAGACATTACAACCAATTCACTTTGGGCATTAAAAGCTTCTGTGACTTGATAAAGCCTTATCATCCGAGAAGTAAAAGAGCCAGCTCTAAAATGACAGATGTTGCCAAGCACACAAGATTATCTAAACATCCTGAGCATGAAAATTTAGCTGCAGGTGGGTCTTCTAAAGGATCAGAGCAAAGGTTCTTCAATCACAAGAACATTCTACTGCTGGTGTGCTCATTTCTGGGGCCAAAGCTTCAACCAGACCAAGGATACAGCCAACTGTCAGGGTGCAGCAAGTGCTGCCTGTGAGGGAATAGAGTCTCAAGCTTATCTCCCTGATTACAATGAGACAAAAATGCTGCTCTCAGAAAGAATTAGTAAAATGTAACATTAACTGCACAGCCCAGGGAAACAATCTAAAATTGTCTCTGATAACATTATTTTTACTTGACAAAACCGTAATTTTCTTGGCAAACTGCAGTTCCCTTTTCCCTTCTATTTATGAAGTGTAACTCCAATATAAACTCTAGCATCACACCACTACCAATTATTCTTGTTTCCTGGACTTTAAAACGCTGACAGCTATTCAAGAGCCTACACAACTGGCACCAAGATGCTGACCCATACTAGCACTCTGACTTCTCAATGCACCTAGAATAAAATTATTCAGTCTGAAATGGAATCTAGAGTTGTGCCTTTCACCAGCCTGTCACTAAAATCCATCATCTATGCTGCAAGCATATATGCAACAGTGCTTTGCACATGGCTACAAGGAGTTAAACCTGATGCTAAAGCTAACCCATGCAGTATTCAAGCTTCTATCCAACTTACCAGTTTCCTTTTCCTCCTAAAATTAATTCTCCTAGTGAGTAATTTTGCTCAGCTCTGAGGTTTTAACTATTAAAGGTGAACAAAATAACAGCCCTTGTATTCTGCTTTAAGTATGTGCAAAATCACAACCACAGGAAACAACAACAGAAAAAAAAAAAGAAAAACTATTTGTTCTCAGTCTTTTTAAATTCTGAGAATCAGAGATCCTCTTGAGAATCAGCTCAAGTCATCAGTTAACAAAAAACATTCTATAAGGAAGCAAGACAACATGTGATAATTCCTCATAGACTTTGAGCACACAGGAACCATACCTTAGGTACTTGTTCCAGATCTGTCCTGGATTTATCTAAAAATTAAACAAAATATAAACAGTCACACACAAAGCAACATCATCTAACAATCGCCCTGAATACTATTAAACCCTGTGAAGAAGTTTTAAAGACAACATCAGGCTCTTCACAGGAGGTGGACAGGGAACTGTGGTTATTTATTGAAATGAAATGCCCTGACCAAACACAAGAGAAACCATTTTAACCATGAGGATGATCAAGCACTGGAGCAATCTGCCCAAAAGGCAAGAAACTCTTCATCATTGAAGGTCTTCCAGGTCCACCTGCATAAAGCCCTGAATTGCTTGGCCTGATCTTAAAGCAGAGACCAGTAAAAAGACCCCCTGCATCAGCCCTAGTTTCAGTGCTCCAGAGGGAAGCTCCTGCACAATACTTGGATGGACAAAAGCTGTCAAGAAAGATGAAGGAAAGCTCAGTAGCGAGTCCCAGGCACAGTGAGCAACTACTACAGAAGCAGTCCTTCCCTGAAGTAAGGTCATTTGAGAGGGTGAAAGTATTCAGCTGGGCTAAGTACATTGTCGAATCCCAGGAGAATGTGAGGAAAAGGCGAATTCAGACTTTTGAGGTTCAGCCAAAATCCACTTTTCCTCCCCTGCTCATTCATTAGCATCACAAAGCAGCAGCACACTGGAGACCAAAAAAGGGGAGGAGAAGTTTATAAGAAATGAGCCCACACCTAAGCTGGATGGTCACTGCACAATATGGTAAGCACTACAGAACCATTACACCTCTCACATTTCTCTCACCTCTTTGGCTCTTAATTTGTTTCTTATCATTTCATTTGTATAGAAGTACAAAAGGTAACCTAGGTATCACCCTGTTTGTCTTTGGACAAAGTCTAATGTGAATGACAGGCCAAGTCCTGAGGGCTAGAGTTAGAGGAAGTCATGCAATGCTAATAAAAAAGAATTATGGAAAATAAAGAGTTTCTGTTCAGTTCATCCTTGTACCAGGAACTGTCTACCTACTCAAGAGGCTCCCAGTTACTTTGGTGACAGAGTAATTTCCTCAAAAGATTTTTCAAAATGGATTAAGCAAAGCCCAAAGAAGGAACTCCTGCTTTGCAGTATGGGCTGCAGGCAGACCCATTCAGGAACAGCTGCTCCAAAATAAAACCAGTCATGGAGAAATCCTACAGAAGGACAGAGGAGGAAGAAAGCCAAATGACTGAAAGAAGTTGATCAAACGAAGCAAACCACTCAACATTTCTTGCTGCATTATCTGTGGATATTTATATAGACAATCCTGATCAAACTTGCAATTGGTAAACAAATTCTCTCATGCTAACATTTTTGAGAAAACAAATTGAAATAAATTAAATGCTTAAAAGCTTGTTCCAGGATCTGTTTCTTTTCCTTTTGCTTATCTTTTTCATTTTGCCCCTCACCTTCCTTTATCTAGTTGTATACTAGCTGAATTATTTCCACAAAATCTTAGAAGTTCAGCTGCAACACCAAAATAATTTGTCAATTAGTCTTTGCTAACAGTAATCACAGAAACACTAAATAATGAACTGGCCAAAGCTGAACTTCATGAAGTTCAACAAAGGAAAAGGCAAACTCCTAGACCTGTGGGGTTTAGTGGTCAGAAAGCACTGCTGCAGAGGGAGACTTAGGGTCTTGGCAGAGAACAAACTGACCATGAGCCAGCACTGCACTCCTCCATGAAAGCATCCTGGGTTGCATTAGGTGGAGCATAACCACCAGGTTGAGGGAAGATGACCCTCCCTCTCCTCTCAGCACTGGCAAGACATTCTCCTGCTCTACTCTGCTCTGGTCACACCTCACCTGGTGTTACTGCATTCAGCTCTGGAGCCCTCAGCACAAGAAGGACATGGAATTGTTGGAGAGGGGTCCACAAGGATGATGCAAGGGCTGGAGCACCTGCCCTACAAAGACAGGCTGAGAAAGTTAGAGGTGTTCAGCCCAGAGAAGGACACAGAGAGACCTCACAGCAGCCTCCCAGTACCTGAAGGGGCTACAGAAAAGCTGGGGAGAGGCTGTTTGCCAGGGTGTGGAGTGATAGGATAAGAGGAAACAGTTTGAAACTAGAGCAGGGCAGATTTAAATGAGACATTAGGAAGAAGTTCTTCACCACGAGGGTGGTGAGACACTGGCACAGATTGACCAGGGAGGCATTCAATGCCATGCTTGAGGAGGCTCTGAGCAACCAGAAGTAGTGCAAGATGTCCCTGCAGGGGAGTTGGATTAGATTGCCTCTGAAGGTCCCTTCCAACTCCATGATTTAATAATTCTTCACTGCAAAGTCAACAGCTGCTAGAATTTTGATGCAACAGTTTCAACAGATCCTAAAAGAAGTTAAAAACCACTGACAGGGACCAAATTACCAGCCATGAATACAAACATGCAAAGAAAGAGTTTAGCAGCAGGTACTACAAGTACCATAAAATACCCACAGTGGTCATGAATAGTTCTAGTCAATCATGTTTGGGTTTTCAACTACTATTACAAAGAAAACATCATCAGCTGTAATGGCACATGAAACCCTCTAACAAGTGAGAGATGATCGGTAGGTTATAGCATTCATCAATGAATGCTGTAACATACTGATACAAAATAAATTAATTTTTAATGACTAAAGGAAGGCTTTGCTGTACCGTGAGTGTGTAATAGTGTCCTGTTGAAGGTATCTTTAGGAGTATAAATATTCTTGCATCTTTCATGAACATTTTCTCTCTGTAAAAGAGAAAACACATGAAAGAATTATTCTCAAAAAACCCCAGAAGTTTTTCTTTGAAACAGAACATTTACAGTGGAAAAATAACTACATCACACCAAACCATTTGGGTAAGTTCAAAAAAGTAATTTTCCCCTCTTAAAAGCTTAGATGATCCAGGTGAAAACTACCAAAAATTTCAACCTGTAGTCACTATGTTGGGTTTTTTCTGTATCTTTACGACTCAGGAAAAAATGAACACTAGTTATTAAAAAGGTGTAACAACTTCTCTCTGTAACAAGACAGAGCCACAGATCAATTGTAATTAAGCATCCAAACATCAATTTATTGTCTAATCCAGAAATCACACTAGCACACGAGTGATTTTTGTTTGCTAAATTAACAGAAACTGCTTCCATGCCTTGCTAATTATAATTAGTATCTTCTTGAAACCACATGCCTTGTTTCATTATGCTGAGCTCCAAATTTTATCAACAAGTTTAACCACCCCTGATACTGCAGTGGTGAGAAGTGTCATTTCTAAAGAACACCCATGTTTGTTATATCTGCTGGAAGCTACCTCATGGCTCGGTTCCCTCCTTCCCAAAAACCTTCTTTCATTTAATAGTCACTGCTAATTTTAACAGATGAGGTCTTAAGCATTTTAATTTTTGAATTTGTGAACTGATGGCAATACTTTAAAGTATGTGAAAGAGAATTGTAACTTAACTTGATTTACATAAGTAACACTTCCTGCAGCCAATTCTGCACCAGCAGAAAAATAAGAAAGCTACAAACCAAGGAAGCAGAAAACAGTGGGAGACTTCTACAAAATCTTTCAGATTAAAAACAAAATTTAAAGTATACTACATGCTTACTGACACCTGTATTTTAAGAGTTTGTAGAAGTCTCCTACTGGTCCTGGTGTCCTTAGATGTACCTTAAACTTTTCTGTTACAAAAGGAATCACCAAGATAACAGACCTATTTGTAGTTTAAGAACTTCACATATAAATGTTTAAATTAGAGATTCTTAACAACTATCCCCAGTCCTTGCAGTATACAGTCACGTTTTACATTTGATCCAAAGGTCTCAAAATTGCACCATAGCGTCCTATCATTAAATAATCCTTACAAAAGAGGATCAATAATCAGAATAAATCTAAGTATGAACTGTAAGTCCCGGTGCAGAGCTTAGTATTTAGAAACATAATTAGGAAAAAAACAGTGATTTGAGATGGCATTTTCCACTTTACATGTAACAAGACTGTAAAGCAAGAAATGCCTAATGAGGAAATAACAAGAACTGAAGAGCAAATAAATTAGCAGCTAACTGTATGATGGGCTACTGGCAGGGAAAAATTTCTAATTAGAAGGATCTTAAATCTCATTCTGCACTATGTGCATCTAATTTAGGGTTCTTACCGGAGTGATTTCCTGTTGATATAATGCAAAATGTTCCTTAGTGATCTGTGGGAGGTAGAATGAAGGTGTGACTTCAGTGTCCACAAAGTCCACTCCCCATGTTTTTGTAAAGAAATCAGATTCCCTTTTTGCTAACCTAGGATCGTTTAGTGCTGCTGGGAGATTGACTTTGGAATGATAAATAGTCCATCTGTGCTGATCCACAACTAGAGATGGGCTGTCACATAAGCTATTGGGATCACCTGTGGAACAAAAGACAAGAGAGTTCATGTTAAGGTGAGAGACTGAAATTTGCATGTTGCCATTCTTAAGAAAACCATGTTTTCACAGTTATACAGTGGATCAGAGTCATCTATATAAAATATACAACAGCCTCCTGCTGCAACAATTTAACTTACGTTTCTGCCATTAGAATAAACACAAGTTCTTCACACTCACTAAGTATCTTCAGCTCAACAACATCAGCTTTCAGTGAAGAGGAAAAAATTCCAACCACAAACATATTTTAAATAATCTAAACTTGATCAGAACAATAGCTGAAATTCACTAACACTGTATTTCTTAATAAGATCCCACCCACTCCTTTTTAAAAATTAAGCTTTAGTAAACCCCAGCAGCTACAGTTGTGACCATACCCCAGGTCCAGAATAGCACTAGAGGCTTAATAATACAGTGCTAGAGACAGGCTCTGATCTTTTGATTTCAAGGGCTGGGGTGTTTCCCCAGGATCAAAGTGTGCTGCATGGGTACTTTCCAGGCTCTGACAAAATACATCCTCTTCTTGCAGATAGTATGGATCATAGCTATCAAGTGGAATCACACAAGCAACATCCCATCTATAACTGGGGTTAAAAGAAGCTGTTAAAAGGAAGGATCTCCTATTGCTCCAAAGAGACACTGAGTGGCGTAAAGCAGAATTACAGCAAACTTTGAAATAAGACAGGGGCTTGGAGCACTACACCTATAGAGAAAAAAATTGAATCAGCAATTCTAAACCGATTAGAAAACTGAACTGCATTTTTACTCTCCTTGATGTTGACATTACCTGTAGGCTCCTGGGGACACACATCAGGCAGTGACTGCACGGGTCGAAAACGCTTTGTGGCATCCATTTCCTTTTTAAAGAAAGCATCGCTGCTCTTTGACTGAGGCACTGGTGAAGAACTGTGGCTTGATGCCATTGCATAAAATCACCACTTGATAAAAGCTAAACATGAAAAAAAAAAAAAAAACCACAAAAAACAAGCCTTGAATAAACTTGTGGTTAGGATTGTATTAAAATGACACTCCATGAACTACATAATATTTTAACTACAACACTTCCACTGATGCATTTCGACAGCAATGGAGGGGAAAACCTTATTTTAAATACAAAAATGTAGATTTAATTTTACCTTTTTAAATACAAAAGGTAAATGTAAGTCCTATGCTGCAGTGAAGGTGGTGAGGGCTGCAGGTGCTCTCACTTTCTCATACTGCCCTGTTTTCCCCAAAAGCAGGTCTGCACCCTGGTCTCTCGATTCAGACAAGCCCAGCAGCAGCTACCCATAGCTCCAATACATCCTTAATTATTTATAGTAATTGAAATCATTATCACATTTCAAATGAATCAGAGGCTGAAGGATACAAGAATGCCATGTACATCAGAAAAGCAGGAGCACATACTATACAACGTGAAGCACAGACATCTTTTATCATTTGAATCAGGAAAATTTGCTATTCAGCTTTTCATAGCTGTCTAGTAAAGTAAATTATGGCTTATTTCAATTTAAAAAAAAAGCATCTGCAGAGAGAAAAGCATCTGCACAGATGAAAAAGCTCTGGAGAAATCAGCCCTCGTGAATTTTCAGTTGAATTTTAAGCTCCAAATTTGAAAATAAACAACTTTAAAAATTTTTATACCTGGGTTGAATAACTGAAGTTCTTTGTAAACAAAGCTGCATTTCCATAAAAGTATCAGTTGAGTCAGTGGTAAACTGCAGAGCCATTAGAGGTTTGAGAGAATTCATAAAACAACCCCCTAACATAAAAAAAAAAGCTCAAAGAGCACCCATTCAAAGGGCCCAATGTGAATCCTCACCTTTAAGGAGAGATAAACACATTTAGCAAGATCTTAGAATTTAAATCCACCAAACCTTAAGGGGCACCTAAATTACTTACTGCCCTGTGAAGGAGCACATAAAGATAAAAGGCCTATTTTATCTTCAATCGCTGAAGCAGGCACCAAGGGATGAGCCTACGTCACTGCATCAACTTCTAACAGCATCAAAAATCTCATTTGGAAAATAAATTAAGTTCTACTTTTCAAATGAGGTTGGAAATGTCCTGTAAAACACCTCTAAAAAAAGTTAAGGTGTGTTCAGCTATAACAAAGCATCTCAAAGACTGGGAACATAATGACTAATAAACACACAATCCAGTCAGAAGTCTGTTGGGCTCAACTCCTGATGTTCACTTGCATCTCTCCTTTTCTATTCATACCAAGATGAGGAGGAGAACATGGTTTTACTGTGATAAAAGGAATGAAAACAGAACAGTAGAATTATGTCTGAAGGTCTGAAGATGTGTCTTGCATTGTTTCTATGGAGAAGTTTCCCTTCTTTCTTATGCCAGAAAACGTCATGTTGAGATCACAGAATCATAGAATGCATTGAGTTGGAAGAGACATTCATAGGCCATCTAGTCAAAAACCCGAGTGAGGCTGGTGCCTAGTCCAAATCTAGTGAACAGGGACATTTTGCACTAGAGCAGGCTGCTGAGAGCCTCACAGAGCCTGGCCCTGAGTATCTCCAGGGATGGGCCCTCTACCACCCCTCTGAGCAACCTGTGCCAGTTCTCCCTCACGGGAAAGAACTTCTTCCAGTCTAACCCTGCCCTGCTCTGGTTTAAAACCNTCCAGTCTAACCCTGCCCTGCTGGTTTAAAACCATTGCCCTTCATCCTATGGTTCCCCATGACCTGGCAAAGTCTCTTCCCAGCTTTACTGTAGGCCCTGTTTGGGTCCCTATAAGGTCTCCCTGGAGCCTTCTCTTCTCCAGGACCCAATTCTCTCAGCCTATTCTTGTAGCAGAAATGCTTCAGTCCTCTGAGCATCCTCATGGCTTCCTTTGTACTAACACCAACAGGTCCATGTTCTTCTTGTGCTGAGGGCTCCACAGCTGGACACAGTAAGTCTAGCTGGGGCTCACCAGAGCAGAAGCAGAATCACCTCCAGCCCTTCTGATGCAGCCCACGATACAAGTAGAGAATGGGAGCACTAATGGAAGTCTGAAAGTAGTCAAAAAGGGAAAACTTGACAGACACCTGATGGAATCTCCTCAAATATTGCAAAGCACCAGTCTCCCTCCCCAAAAAGTCACAAACAAAATTTCATCTCTACTAATTCTGTTGTAGGTTCATATTCTTATAATCTTTCCTTGAGATCTTTAAAGCAACTTCTTTCTTCATGAACCTCTTCCTTAATGTTTTTGTGAAAAATTTAGTTAATGATATTGACAGAACACTATAGTTTTAACAAATATGTTCAGTGCCAAATTACAAAAGTCAAGTCTCCTAAAAGCATACAGTAAATTTATCTGCCCTTGGAACCTCTTCAAAGTTCTGCATTTGCAGTTTCTCCCCTGAAAAATCCTCTGTAATGTGAGACACAAATGTGTGAGCAACATGGGTGATTTGTAGAAAGCACTGAAATCTTGTACTCTTGCTGGCAAGTCTTCATTATGGCCTCTCTTTCTTTTCCCCATAACAAAGCACTGCTTAAAAGTATATTCTAAGACACAAATTGTCTCAATTCCATAAATCTTAATGGAGAAAATGCCAGTTCAAGATGAAAAACACATTTAAAAGACAAACACTGAAGCTCAACCCCTCAGTTTCTCATAAACAAACTACACCTACTCTTAGCTCGAGTATTTTTATTACTTATCACTATAAAATATTCATATTGCCTTAGTATACTGACAAATCTTAAAATCGAATGAAAAGAGTAAAACAGAATAACAATGCAAGCAGTAACCTTCCTAGTACTGAGGGGGTTTCAAGAAGATATAAGGACTCACAGGCTGAGCCCTTCTTAAGTGGCAAGCAATATGATGCTGCACTAAATTATGCATCGTTAACAGCTATTCTAGTAGCCTCATAAGTCAGGACCTTATGGATAATTAACCTCAATGAAGAGGAATGAAAGCATCTTTACTGCCTAGAGCCAGGCATTCCTCAAACTGCAGTCCTAGCATTAGCCAAGGAAGTTCAGGTTTGGAAAGAAAACTAGGCAGAATTACCTAAATTAAATTCAAATTACCAAGGAGTATGTGAAAAGTCTGTATGAAGACAAAAATCCTGCCCTATACCTCAGTGCTTCTATGCACATTAACCATGTGGATAACTGAAAAATTGTTTCATCCATTCACCGAAACAGCTGTTTTACAGGGAAATGAATCCATAACTAGGCTTCTGTAACAAGAGTATTAAAATAGGAAACACAGCACAAGCTTGCTGATTTAAACATGGCACAAAATGGTGTTAACAAAGAAAGAGACTGCTACAGTATATTTAGAAACATAGAATAATTTGGGTTGGAAGGGACCTCAAAGATCATTGAGTTCCAACGTCCTGACATACGCAGGGGCACCTACCACTAGATCAGGCTGCTTAGTGCCTTGTCCAGCCTGGCCTTAAACACCTCCAGAGAGGGGGCATCTGCAATTTTTAACTTATTCACTTTATTAACTTTAAATGGACGCAAAATACAGGTAAATTCAGTTAACTCCACAAGCTATGCAGAATGAATTATGAAACAGGGAATCCCCTGAGTCTCCTGAAGAGCATATGTGCAGCAATAAGAACATACAACTCTGTAGCTTAATTACATCAATATTTAAATTACATACAATTAAAACTGGGTTAGATCAACCCTGTTCTCTGCAATAATCACCATAATTTACTCATTTTGCCTTGCAGCATGTGCTAAACAAAGTCAATGAAAGAAAACTTCAGGGGTTAGATAAAAAGAGTAATGATGGGAATACAGGATTGCAGCTGTATCTGTAACATGGCTTCAGTAGGGCTCTTCAGCCTGGAGAAGACTAAGGAGACCCCACAGCAGACTCCCAGCACCTGAAGGGCCTACTGGAAAGCTGGGAAGGGGCTGTTTTCTAGGGCATGCAGTGATAGGACAAGGGCAATTAAACCAGAGTAGGGCAGGGTTAGATGAGACATTAGGAAGTTCTTCACCACAAAGGTGGAGAAACATTGAAACAGATTGCCCAGAGACATGGTGGAGGCTCCATCCCTGGAAGCATTCAAGGCCAGGCTTGATGAGGCTCTGAGCAACCTGATCTTATACAAGATGTCCCTGCTCACTGCAGGGGTGTTGGACTAGATGGCCTTTGGAGGTCCTTTCCAACTCTAGGATTCTATATGAAATACATTAAGTTGAATTAAATTTCCTGCGTTTAAAAATTAACATTAAGTTACACTGTCACTGTAATAACTTAGTCTCACTAAACATTTAAAAAAAATTAAAAATCAACTATCAAAATGACAAAAATAAGCTTTAATGATTTGAATGTATGGCATTCTTACAGTCTAAACACATGAAAATTAATATTTCACATTCAGCAAATCTCACAGCTTCCTCTTTAAAAATAATTCTTGTTCCATAACACGCTCAGCAACTCTGATATGACACAATTGCACAGCGTGGAATGAAATGATGACAAACATCATAACCACACACTTGAACCACTGTACAGTCAGCACGCAGAAGGCAGCACTGTGTGGTTAATAACATTATTTAATCACATGAATTTTAAGAGGTTATTTCTGGGATGACTGTGCCTTGACTCTCCAGTTTCACACCCGCCGGTTCAGCAGTTGGAAGAGCTGCAGCACAGCAAACAACACAGCGTACTGCTTGGGATTGATTGCACAGGATGGTGGTAGCCCCTGAGCACGTGCTCCTGTTTGTGAGTACTCAGGCTCCCAAAGCCCTTCAGAAACTGCCTTTTTAGCACATCTTGTTTGTCAGATGGTCTTAGCCACAAAAACACACAGTGTTATCTCCGTATAAACAATATACTAGAGAAAGTGCAAGTTAAACTTCATCTATTCATGGATATTTGCTTCATATTTCCTCATTTCATATTTAGCTCATATTTCCTCATATTCCATATTTCATTTTCCCCATAGAGTTATAAAGGACCTGCAAAGACCATCTAGTTCAAATTCCCTGCAGCAAACAGAGACATTCTGCACTAGGTTAGTTTGCTCAGAGTCTCAGCAAGACTGGCCTTGAAGGTCTCCAGGGATGGGACCTCCACCACCTCTTTGGGAAACCTGGGCCACCATCTCACCATTCTCATGGGGAAGAATTTCTTTCTTCTTCAGCATTATCAATCCATTTACTATTTCCTAAAAAAGCTGTAATTTCTACTAACAATACAAATTGGAATTGTATTAACACCACCAGTCAGAATCACTACAAAGTACCTGGAGCAAGTCTCAATTTGCACACTAAAGAAACCCATATTTCTTCTTTCTCTGTGTTCTCACTCCCAAATGAAAATAAATCTGAAAACTATCAGTAATAGTTTCAATTTAAACTTGTAGTTTTGATAAATTTATATATAATCTCCAGCCCTTCCTACCATTCATAAAATCTGCTTTCTAAAGTAAATTCTGACTTCAAAACCAGCAAAGAAGAAAAACCAAGCACCCGGGGGAAAGAGCCCAGGGTTACTACTGACCACACAACACAGAGCAAGATGTCCACAGTGTCCAAGACGAATTTTACTTTGACATCATGAGGTACTTTGCAAGAGTACTCTGCAACCCAAAGGGAAGGTGAGAATTTCCTCCATAAACACAAATGACATGCTTAAGTCCCTGCCACTTTTCATGGCTTTGGCCACAGCAGAGTGAAATCAAAACATTTTAAAGTAGTGCTCTAGTTAGCCAAGAGCCTCTGGAATTGAAAGCCATCAGAAGTCACTCTCAAGTTATAGAGTCATAGAATCAGTCGAGTTGGAAGGGACCTTCATGGGTCATCTAGTCCAAAACCCCTGCAGTGAGCAGGGACATTCTGCACTACATCAGGTAGCATGCTCAGAGCCTCATCAAGCCTGACCTTGAATGTCTGCAGGGATGTGGCCTCCCCCACCTCTCTGGGCAATGTGTGCCAGTGCCTCACCCGCCTCATGAGGAAGAACTTCTCATCTAAATCTAGCCTGTTCTAGTTTAAAAAATGCTACAGTGAAATATTTCACCATTTCCAGAAGAAGTGATAAAAACCAGAGAGATTTACTAAGAAAAAGGACACTTGAAATGTAACTAAGTGCACAAAGAATTCTTTCCAAGACCTCAACATTATTGCACTCATTTATTTACTCTTAGATTTGAAACATATGGGCTTGACCCTGCTTTCCAAGTCAGACATACCTTCTTTCAGACAGGAAGCCAAAGTTAGCTTTCAGCAGAAATGTTTAAGCAGTTCTAGAGAATGTGGTTGAGGGTGCAGAATCTCTTCTGGTAACTCAAGTCCTCTTTTAACACCTATTTCCACTCAGGGGTTTCACGGCAGGAAGCAGTTGACAGTCAAGGGGATGATGAAGCTTAGAGTCAGAGGACAGGTGTAACTCGTATTAGATCTAACCCATGAAGTTTTCTTTCACTGATTTTGTCTACATTAGGAGCACATTCCAACATAAATCTCCTTACTCAACTTGGAGAGAAGCCCGTGTCAGCTCAGTCTTTCTGAAAGCCTAATAAATACAGGTGCATTTGTATTCAAAGCACAAATCCAGCCTGGGCAAAGAAAGGACTGAGAGCAGTTCCAAGGAAAAGTACTTGGGCTGCTGGTAGATGAGAAGTTCAACATGAGCTGGCAATATACCCTCACATCCCAGAAAGTCAATCCCATCCTGGGCTGCATTCCCACAGTAAGGGACAGGGAGGGGATTCTTCCCCCTCTGCTTTGTTGAGACCCCCTTGCAGTGCTGATTCCAGCACTGGAGTCTCCAACAGAAGGACACAGACCTGTTGGAATGGATTCGGAGGATGACACTAAGATGCTCAGAGGGCTGGAACCCCTCTGCTGAGAGAGCTGGGGTTGTTGAGCCTGGAGAAGAGACGGCTGTGGGGAAGAACTTACAGACCTTTCCGTTCCCTACAGGAAAGATGGGGAGGAACACTGGATCAAGGAGTAGAATGACAGAATGAAGGAAAATTATTTTTAACTGAAAGAGGGGTGATTTAGACAAGATATTAGGAAGAAATTCTTCCCTGTGAGAGCGGTGAGACACTGGCCCAAGTTGCCCAGAGAAGCTGTGGCTGCCCCATCCCTGGAGGGGTTCAAGGAAATGCTGGACAGGTCTTCAAACAACCTGGTATGGTGACAGATGTCTCTGCCAATGGCAAAAGGGTTGGGAATAGATGATTTTTAGGATCCCTTCCAACTCTAACCATTTTGAACATAATCATAATTCTGGAGCATTCTGCACATCTTTGAACCCCGAATCTCATGTTCCTGCACTGAGGGTAGACATTCTCTGCAAAGTTACTGTGAGAGATGACCATACAAATTACCCTTGCTGGAATGAAACCAACCTGACAGGGAAGCTGTATATGGGGTATCTGTGTTTCTCATCAGCCTTGCTTTGCTTACATGTTTTGTTAGAATCCAGCATACTTGGACAGTGCTGAGCAGAGGCAGACTGTGGTACTTTTTCAGTAAATTGAGACTGTGGAGAAGCAAGAGCACTTGAAAAGTTTGTTGAGAGTAATGTCACTAGTCCCTCACCTATGCAAAAAAGTAATCTGACTACAAAGAAAGAAAAGAGCAGCTGCATCCCCACCACAAAGCACTGGGGATCAACAACAAGACCAAGGTAAAACAGCATCCAATTTTGATATTACTATATTTTGGACTCGTTTCTTCTGCCCTCCCCAACTTACGTCACCTGAACAGTAGACTTAAATAAAAACAAAAAACCCAACAAAATCTAAAAGCTTTAGTTCAACTTTACCTCTTGAAATATACAAACAAGGTATCCTGAAACAAAAAATTCCTAAAAAGCCCCATCACTGAACAATGTATTATTATTTGAATGAAAGGGTGCACTAACTTAAGAATAATATACAAGTGTTCACATTTTGTCAAAAATTGGAATGCAATTTCATAAATCACAGAATGTGTTGTGTTGGAAAGGACATTTAAAGGTCATCTAGTCCAACCCCCTGCAGTCAGCAGGGACATCCTGCACTAGAGCAGGTTGCTCAGAGCCTCACCGAGACTGGACGCCTTGAATGTCTCTAGGGACGGGGGATCTACCACCTTTTTGGGCAACCTGGATCAGTGTCTCACCACCCTCATGAGGAAGAGCTTTATCTGCCTATAAACAAGCCATCTTAAAAGTAATATTTCACTTTTATCCAGGTACTGAATAAAACAGTTCTGTGAAACATCTCTGATCTACCCAGTGTACAAAATCCACTTCCTCTCTTCCGGAAATCTAACTTCCCAAGGCTGAACAGTAATTTGAAATGAAAAGGGAGCTTCCGTACTGGAGGAACACACCTTCCTACAGGAAGTTCTTTTAGCTCATTATGCATCAGGTTCTTCCATGCCAGGGGTGGTAGAATCATTCAGAAACAATTATCAAAGCAGTAAAATTTACATCTGAAAACGCCTTGTGGTTAAAAGCACACAGTATCACACAAGATGAGAATGAAACCTTATTTCGAGGGTTTTTTTCCACAGACATGAGCATCTCAGAGCTCCACAGAGGAAGACACAGCTGAACAAATATCAAGGAGCCCCAGCAGGCATTCCAGCTTTAACGCTGTCAAAGCCAGATCCCACGGAGAACTTGGAAGACATTTGGAAGAAAGGCAACAGAACTGCACCAGCCAAAGCAAAATTAGTAATACTCAGGTCTTGACTTCACAAAAGGAGTTTGACAGAAGCAGATAGCACTTTGCAGCAATAGCAAGTTTCCCTGTGTGGGCTCCCTGCTCACTATCCTCAGAAGGGTAAGGTTCAATTTGCTAATCTGAACCTAAATCTTGTAACAATGTGATTTTTCCACGAGAACCACGTCTTTCCAAAAGCTCTACCAAAGCTTCGAACAACTGCAAGTAGCTGTGAAAGAGCTAACTAAAAATATTCAATAGTTTTGACATCATGCAGAAGCCTGAGAACAGGGATTACCCCAAATAAAGCACAGCAATCCTCAGAGCAAGTCCTCTTCAGCAGTCTGGACACACTGAATGCCAGTAAGGCAAGTGTTGAGCAAACAAGAGCATCCAAACTTTACTTGGATGAGCACCAGAGTGCCACCCATGTTTGCTGATAGTGGAAAAATCAGATTATATGGATCACTTCTGTTCACATCACTTCCTTTTCACCCCTCAGACAGCTTCCAATTACAAGAAGCACAAATGTTTCTGTGAATGCAAAAATCTAGCAGGGGTCTGCTACATTCAGAATGCCAAAAAATAAAAGGAGGGTTTCCCATCGCTGCTGATGGTGTGTAAAACTGACACAACTCTGACACGCAGCAAAACTTCACAGATTTTACTCCAGCACTAACAACTTAGCCAAAAGTAGCTCCTATTTTGTTTTAATACCAATTGATAGTTTAAATATAGGAGCTTTTTCTCTACCCAAAGACAACATTTTAGAGCATCTGATCAGTAAATGGATCAAACTATGAAGGAAGTACTTTTTACCTTTTGAAAAGCATACTCAGATCTTTTTTAAAACCCCAGTACCTAGGTGAAGTGGGTTTAAAAACCTAAAAAAAGAGCAGAAAAAAATAACTTAGGATGCACTGGTAACTTATTTTCTGGACTTAACATTCAAGGCCACAGAAATATATGTCTCCATTCATGATCATCCTTTCTTTCTTTAGGCTACATGCATGAATAACAATAATAAACAAGATAAAAAGTAAAAACAAATAAAAAAAAAGAAACAAAACCCATGAGAAAACTGAGCCTCACAACCAGAAGGACAGAATACTTGTAGCCCTTCACTCTCCTTGAGAAACTCACAACTCTTCCATTTTCCCAAAATACTGTGCAAGGCAGAAGTGGCTCTTACAATGAGTTGCTGCCCCAAAAGAAGAAACAACACTGACATGATTCCATTTCCCAACTTCTTTCCACTCCAGCTGCCAAGGAGCAAGACTGCAGTCTGCTTCCTACACTCTCTCTTAGTGGCTCCTCACACTTCTAAGCCAGACAACACTACTGTCCAATCCTGGACATACATGTCCCCTTCTCCCACCATGAAGTTTGTGCTGTCAACAGGGAGGCACAGAATCATAGAGTTGGAAGGGACTATCAAAGGTCATCTAGTCCAACCCCCTGCAGTGAGCAGGAATATCTTGTACTAGATCAGGTCACTCAGAGCCTCATCAAGCCTGGCCTTGAACATCTTCAGGGATAGGACCTCCATCCTCTCTCTGGGCAATCTCTCCCACCCTCATGGGAAAAAACTTCTTCCTAATGTCTCATCTAAACCTGCCCTGCTCTAGTTTGAAACCATTGCCTCTCATTCAACTGCTACATGCTCTAGCAAACAGTCACTCCCCAGCTTTCTGGTAGGCAGAAAATTGCTTCACCCAAGCACCCAACTCCTACTACAGAAAAAGATGGCACTGAACATGCAGGGACAACCTGCCCAGATGCTATTACTGACAAACGGGATGGGAGAGGTAGAGCTGCTTCTCAGTGTGCCTTCAGGCCTTGCTATTGAGGCTGCTGACACAATGCACAGCAGCTTTTGCTTTAGACAGGTGGAGAACTCCTGTCAATTTGCTCATTTTAGGCATTGCTTTCACATCAGCATCACCCTATGCCTGGAAGATTTTGAGGGAACCATGCCTGGTGCCTGTACCACACTATCAGAGAGACACACAGGATCTCAAGTTAAAACAACAATTATGGCAGCTACTATGCTACAATTGATGTAGATTTTCTAATAAAAGCATTTCTTCACAGCACAGGGCAACAGCTGTGCAGGGCAGCTTTATGCTCAGGACTCTATCAGGCTATGGGCAAGATGGTAAGGCACTCTAAAATTTTCAGAAACACACACACAAGTCCTCAGTTGAGTCCCAGAATCAGAGTTGGAAGAGACCATCAAAGGCCATCTAGTCCAACCCCCCTGCAGTGAGCAGGGACATCATGCACTAGAGCAGGATGCTCAGAGCTTCAGCAAGCCACATCAATACATATTTTAGTGTACTTTAGATGCTTTTAACACAGCTGGGATCACCCAATGTTCTCTAACAAAAATCCCAAGTGTTTGAAGAACGTGGGAAAAACAGAATCAACAAAACACTAAGGCTGAAACTGGACAGTCAAACAGAGAATGTGAATTGCAGAAACTGCTACTTTGAAAACACATACGGGTATTTCTCCCAGTGGAACACATGACATTCAACAAAACTACAGTAAGGAATCGCAAGAAGGGATGTTTGCCTACACAAACACTAGATTTTCAGATCATTTCTAAACCCAGGAGCCACAGCAATCCTAAGGGGATTCCAGAACCAAGAAATCCTTTAGCTCTCCGCATCCCCTGAGCTTCAGGTTCCAGCATTGCAGAGGAAAAACCCCAAAATGCTCTCTCCCAATGCTGCTTCCTTGCAATTATTAAAGTCAAGCTGGATGAGGAACCGGACATACCTTAGCGAGAAGACGCCAGCAGTATCTCAGGGAGGCCGTCGTCATATCTCTCCTCCTTGCATCCTATGGGAAACCGCCCGGTCTGGGAGCTCCTCGGTGACCTACAGGAGAGACGAAGATCTGGTAGCTCCTCGGTGACCTGCGGGAGAGACCAGACCACACATGTGAGAGGGCCGGGATGGCCGCGCTCTGCTTGGCCCAGGAAAACGGTGGACGTTTCCACAAGGCTTAAGGCCAACCTGACAGGGAACGGGCACCGATTTCAGCCACCGAGGGGGTTACCATGGAAATACAAAACGTAAATTGGCAGGAAAAGGGGAGAATGCAGCTGCACCCCACACACATACACACACGCACCCCCAGCCGCGAAGCGCCCCTTCCCTCACACCCTTCTCTCCACAGGCCGCCCGGCGGAGGCCCCACCAAAGACAAAGGGTACCGGGGCGAGGGGGGAAATCAACTTTTCCCGGCCGCTCTCAGGCACAGCTCCCTCCCGGGCGGCGGGCGGGGAGGCACCTGCGCCGGCGGCCTAGCGAAGGCCCAAGAGGGAGCTCCTCTCAGCCTTACCTGCAGCGCCGGGCGGACAGCGCGGCCTAGCGCGGCACCGGTGCCTCCGCGGCGACACGTCGCTCCCTCCGCCCCGTTCCGCGGCGCAGGAAGCGGCCCGGGCGGCGGCGACGGCGGCGGCAGCAGCGGGAGGGGCCGAGGCACCGCCTCTCCCCACCGCCCGGGGGAGGAGCCGTCGCCGGCGGAAGGGGCCGCCCAGGCCCAGCCGCGCCGGGGATTGTGGTTACGTCCCTTGAGGGCGGGCGAGGGTTCGGAGAGGTTGCTGTTTGAATCGTGTAGGTGGTGTAGTGTGGCTCGCAGTCCCTGCCACCATCTCGCGGGGGGTGAGGCTCCGCCATGCCCATAAGGCCGAGGTGCCGCCATTTGAGAGGCCCGGCCCCGGTCCCGCAACTACAGCACGGCCATTTAAGTGGCCCCACAACTGCCCTACAAGTAAAGCACCGCCATCTGAGAGGCACAACAATTACAGCACTGTCATTTGAGAGTGCCCCAGTGACAAAGTTCTGCCATTTGTTGGTCCCCACAAACACCCCATAGATAACTACAGTGCCATTGGGGGTCTCCACCAAGTGCCCCATGGCTGCAGTATCACCATTTGAGAGGCCCTACAAGTGTCCTGCTGCCACAGCACCATGTTCCCAGGCTGTGAGAAGCCCCAGGAGTGCCCTGCAGCCATTTGAGAGACCCCAAAAGTGCCCCACAGATACAGCACTGCCATCCCAGGAATTAGAAGCCACACAATTGACCCACAGCCCAAGGGCCGCCATTTGAGAAGCTCCAAAAGTACCCCATGGCTGACATGCTGCCATTTGAGAAGCTCCAAAAGTACCCCATGGCTGACATGCTGCCATTTGAGAGGCTCCAAAAGTACCCCATGGCTGTAGCACCACTTGAGAGGCCCCGTCGACATGGAGCTGCCATTTGAATGCCCCCACAAATACCCCATAGTGACAGCACCAGCCAGCCCAGGGCACTGAGTGACCCACAGCCCAAGTGCCACCATTTGAGAGGCTCCAAAAGTACCCCATGGCTGAGGTGCCACCACTTGAAAGACTACAACTGCACTACAGCTACAGCACCCCCATTTGAGAAGCCCCATGGACAACGTGCTGCCATTTGAGGGCTCCCACAGGTACCCCATGGCTGAGGCACCACTATTTGAGAGGCCCTTCAAGTGTCTCACTGCCACAGCACCAGTGCCCCAGCCTGTGGAAATCCCCACTAGCACCAGCATCCCAGGCTGTGAGAGTCCCTACAAATGCCACATGGCCAAGGCGTCACCATCCTTGGGTGCAAACTGTTCCACAAAGGCAAGGCTCTGTGGCTGCTCCTGCGAGGTTTTCAGTCACGACTGTGGGAAAATCATGCCAGGTGCCCCAGTCACACTCGGAAGCTTTAATCAGGCATCATACTCAACAATCCCCTGGCTGGTGACTTCTTAGCTGTAAATATTTCAAGCTGGAGTTCCTCATCAGGCCATGAAAGATGCTGAAATACAGGGGCACGTCAAGTTCCAATTAAGCCATAACAGCCCAATGCCCACTGGTACCCTTAAACACACTTAAATCCTCCTGCAGCAGTCAACAAAAGATACCCAAACACAGGGAGGCTCTGATTAATTAATAGCAGCGATGATTCCATTTGTGTTAATGAGCTGAGGCATGTGAGCACGTGGCTATGGGCTGCATAAATGCACACGTGTGGAAATCCACGGGCTCACAGAGCCTGGCTTGCAGCTCGCCAACTCATTCCTGCATTAGCCCCTGCATTAACACCATTTCAACTGGTGTCACCCCAGCTGGGCTGCAGATGGACTTTTTGCTTCGCAGGAGGCTGATGCTGACAGATGTTTGTTGGGTGCAAATTTGTTTTGCAGACTCTGGACCTGTGTGACCTGGTCTAGGTGTTCCTGCTCCAGCAGGGGATCTTTGAGGTCCCTTACAATCCCTGATATTTTGTGATTCTGTGACTGATAAATCCCAGATGTTCACCACTGGGTTCCCATTCCTGGGAATCAGGAATCAGGGGAAACCCCTGGGAATCAGGGTTTTTTTAATGCCTTCTTTGAGAGATACATCTGACCTGATTGCTGTTCACTCTTTGGACGAGGAGATGGTACCAGGCTCCTGTCTGCAACTTTTGTCACTTATTGATGACAGAAGGCTGCTGACACCCATAAAAACCCCATGCCTATCACTTGTATAGCATCCTGGGCTTTTTGCAAGTGACGGAATGAGGAAGATGCAGAAGAGAGAAACAGATACATACAAGCATCAGACATAATAAACAGCAGGAAGAAAATACAAAACTCTTTTGGAGAACCTTGCATTAAGGACATTGCTTGCTTTGTTCCAGACACTCTTGGGGAGTCTGTGCATGGTGATGGCAGGATCCCATTACATTCCCTCCATCCAACTTAGTTTGCAACATGACATAAGGCTGCAGGGGAGTTGGACTAGGTGACCTTTGAAGGTCCCTTCCAACACAACATTCTGTGGTTCTAATGCCCTAAAAGCCACATCACCCAGAGAATGAAACCTGCTGCTGTGGATCCCAAGCTTTTTTTGCAACAGAATATTCCTGTCAGTTTCTACAACATCTTTGTGGCTCACAACTCATGCAGCATCCAAATTTAATCGCAAAGCTTATAGAAAACACAGCTTAATGTGCTTCTACATGGACTGAAGGCCTGGCCACTAGCCCTGGCTGGCTGACTGCCACTCGTGTGCGTGACACTCTGGGAGATGCTGAAGTAGGCTGAAATAGCCCCGTTCGCTGCTTTGCATGGGAAATTGTAATGGAATCTGGTTTGTAAGATGAGTTTGAAGAGCAGAAAATGTAGTGATACTAGAAGGAAATACTAGTTTAATATTACTGTTTGTTCATAGCTGTGAGTTTCAGTACCAGTATTACCTCCACCACCACTGCATCTCTTTGCACCCATTGTACTTTTCCTAGATGTGCATTAGAAAATAAAGATGTACCTTCTCATGCTTCAAAATACCATCCTTGGCCTTCTGAGATGCTGTAAATAGTATCAGCTCAGCACAGCTCCAACGGCCTTTACTGGAAGATGGAATGACAAAAAGCAGTGAGGAGAAAAAAAACACATTAAATAATAAATGCTCGTTAGGAAGCCAATGGGAATTCCCCTCCAGCAACCTGCAAATGTCACTCGCTGTATTTTCACAGCATCTTTGTGCCACTACCTGGCAGAAATCTTCTTGTCACGAACAGCCACAGCTGTGGTGAGTCCGTGGGCACACATTTGACTTGCCCCTCATGGAGAAAATTATCTGGTTCAGTTTTTCTTTTGCTTGTGGATCACATTAGTTGGGAGACTGTCTGTCTTCTAATGCCTTAAATGTGACATGGTTGCGATAAGTGGAGAAATCATAAGCATAACCTAAAACTGACCATTATATATTGATCCAGACTGCAGAAAGACTGAGTTTGCAGAATCTACTCATGCGGATAAAGTCAATGAAATCAGAGAGGCTGTGGAGAGGATGAAGGACCGTGTTAACCCCCTTCTTCACTGCAGTTCTGCTTTGTGTTCCTCAGATGAGCATCCTCAGCCCTGTGGGTTGAGGATGGCATTCCTGTTTCTCTGTCCTGTCACTGCTGCCAGCTGGCTGAGGGCATCCTCGTGGCTCCTGTGAGCATTCAAAAGCAAGATGGAAAGTTTAGGATTTGCCCAAATCACATTAATTGTTTGTTTTCAGCAGTCTTGACATTCTGGAAAGGGACCTGAGAGCATCTATATAAACCACCGGCAAAGAGACAGATGAGAAGGAAAGGGAAAGGCAAAAAAAAAGGGAATCTCCAGCAGAGGTACAGCTGTGGCTGGCTATGAACTACAGCTGCTGGTTTTGAGGGGAAAGCCCTTCTCACAGCCTCAGTGGTAAACCCAGTTTCCCTTCTCCAACCTGAGACTGAAGGTGAGGGCTGCATTTTCCATGCCTCCCTCGAATGAATTACAAGCTGTTCACACTTGCTGCTGCAGTGTGTCTCCTCCTGGTCTGCAGGTCCAGCTCTGAACTCAGTGCTCACCCAAATCCAGAAGACATCCTGCCTCCATTGATGGCTCAGAATAGCTTTAAAAAGAAATTTTGCAGCACCTGCTTAGAATGAAGAGACCTTTATATAGAGCTGGGCTTACTCCTCAGCTGACATTTGCCCAGGAAGTACCAACCTGGCTGAAAGCTTCACATCTGTGTTTCTCTTTCACCACACAGGTAGGTTCAAGCCCACAATGATCAGTTGTGCCAGAGATGGAGGGGAAAGCTGTGCCCTCAAAGTGGCCTTTTAACCATGGCACCCTCCCACAACCTTTAATATTTTTCATTTGCAGCAAAGAGAGCCTTGTTATCTGCTCGTCTGGGGAAAGCAACAAACTGTTTGATTTTCTGCTTTAATTGTTTGATTTTCTACCTTGTGCTTGGCTGAAGTTCTCTCCAAGTTAAATGTTGCAACAGTCCTGCTGCATTTTCTGTGTGGACAGCAAAGCTCTCTGTTCCCCTCGGGAAAAATAAACTAATGCTGGATAATACTTGCGAATCAGAAGGGAATGGTGACAGGCACGCAGCCACCTCCTGCTGATTGCTTTTCTGACTGTCACCTTCTGGCAAAACACCACCATAGTGGCAGTCTGAGATAGCTCCTTCCCTCAGGACTGTAGGGTACTCGGTGGGTGATTTCTTGTGGCTTTGTGAAGAAAGGCTGTTCAAAATCATGAAGAACTTTTCCCCAAGACACAAAGCAGTGGCCCATCTTCCAAACTCTACCATTCACAGCCTGAAGGCACTAACAGTTCTCTGCAGATAATAAGGGTCTTTTGCTTTACCAGCAGGGTTCAGCAAGGAAATTGTGAGTCAGTCAAGCATAGTTCACTTGTCATATTGACTGTCTACCTCTTCCAGTACACCTTATGTCTATAAAGTATACTTTTACAGTAAGTCTTCTGACTGTGGCATTTCAGTTATCTCTTCTTCTGACAGATTGCCAAGAGCCACGTTGGAGCTGGTGGAGAGCCTGACTCAGCAATGCCACCGTGTTACAGTGCTCTGAGAACAAACACCTACTTCCTGGGCATGTGGGACGTGGTCTGACAAAGCATCTCTGTTCCAAACAACTCTCAACACTGGTCATTTTCAGCCAGGAAATCTTTTTTAAACACCAGAGTTAAACTGGCATTCTCAAAAAAACCCCAACAGAAACATGACAGGATTTTTTTTCCCCCTGCCTTCACACTGGTTCAGGAATCTTCTGTGGAGTCTTTTCTGGGAAAAAAAGCAGGGAAACAGTTCCGTGATGTAGAAAATAATAAACATTAAAAAGAACAAAACAGCTTGATGTTTTCCCAGGTAATGAGAGAGTGCAAGTGGCAATAAAAAGTAAGGAAATGCGTAGTGTTGCTGGTGTGGCAGAACTAGTAGCCAAACATTGTAAAATCTGGGTTATCTTTTCATGGATGAAAAGCTGAACATGAGCCAACAATGTGTGGTCACAATCCAGAAGGCCAGCAACATCCCGGGCTGCAGCAGAAGAGCCACAGCCAGCAGGCTGAGAGGCGATTCTGCCCCTTTACTCTGGTAAAACCCCATGCAGAGTTACTGCTTCCAACACTGGGGCCCTCAGCACAAGGACATGGACTTGTTGAGGAAGGCCCAGAGGAGGCCACGAGGATGATCAGAGGGCTGGAGAAGCTCTGCTGTGAGACAGGCTGAGAGGAGCTGGGACTGTCCAGCCTGGAGAAGAGGAGGTGGGGAGACCTCACAGCAGCCTCCCAGTACCTGAAGGGGCTACAGGAAAGTTGGGAAGGGGCTGTTTGCCCAGGCATGGAGCAATAAGACAACAGGCAATGATTTAAAAGTAGATCAGGGTATGTTTAGATGGGACATTAGGAAGAAGTTCATGATGGTGGTGAGATTGCATGGAGAGGTGGTGGAGGCCCCACCCCTGGAGACATTTAAGGCCAGGCAGGATGAGACTCTGAGCAACCTCATCTAGAGCAAGATGGCCCTGCTCACTGCAGGGGGTTGGACTGATGACCTCTGAAGGTCCCTTCCTGCTCAAAACATTCTATGACCTCTAGTGATATCTGGGTTTCCTTCTTGGTGTGATGTAGTGTTTTAAAAGGTCCTTGTGCTAGCAGGGATCTTCTTTCAGAACCTTTCACCTTGTACTGCAAGTGGAAAAAAGAGCAAGGTACTGGGATCCATCATGAATATGAGGGAAAACAGCAATTAAATCTAATCATAGGTTCAGGTCCCCCAGGAAGCCTGAGTGCAGTGGGTTATCTTGTCTCTAAAAGAGCAGCATTAAACAATGATAGGAACAACCAAACATCGAGGAAAGCTCTCCTTGGAGGAAACAGGGGATATAAAAGAAATATGTGAAGTGACGAACACTACAGAGAAAGCAGATGGAGAGTTTCTGCTCTCCTTGTCTTCAGTGATGTGAAGGGATATTAAGATTGAATTTTTCATGTAACTATGGGGGAGAACTCTTCCCTGCCTTGTGTAAGTGGAGCGTGGTGCTCAGTGCTACGAGAAGCCTTTCAAGACAAGAGCTTAGATAGCTGGTGAAGGGAATGGCAGTTTTATAGGGCAACATTAGTGGCTTTTTAAATGGACACACTTGACAATTTTGAAGATCATTATTATTAGGCTAACTATTAGAGCTGAGGATCTGGCCTGTGGAGAGGAGACAGATCTCTGGTCCACCTCCCAGCATGCCATCTCCTTGTTAGAGGCAATATAAAGGATGGGATGGCTGCTTGGCCTGAACCTGGAGAGCAATACCCACAGCTTCTTTCAGAGATAAGAACATGCTGAGCTATTCCATGCACTCTCCTGCATGTCAGAGTGCATGAAGTGTGAAGGGACAAGGCCTAAAGGAAGAAAATGTGGGTGGATCAGGGTAGTAGAGGTGAAAGGCTCTTTCTAGGACAGTTTCTTAACAGACTCCATAAAAACACTGTCACAATATGGCCAGGGATGTCAAATCTCTCCCTCTGCATCAGCACTGTGGCCAGCAGGTCAAGAGATGATTCTCTTCTTCTACTCTGCTGAGTACCAATCCAGCTCTGAAGCCTTCAGCACAAGAAGGACAGGGACCTGTTGGAGCTGGGCCAGAGGAGGCCACAAGGATGATCCAAGGGCTGGAGAACCTCTGCTGTGAGGACAGGCTGAGAGCAGTTGAGCCCAGAGAAGTTTCTCCTGGCTCTAAATCATTCCTCAGCACATTAAGCATGCTGCAGAGATGTATCTGCCTTTAACCCAGTTTCTTCTTGGCACTCTCAAGTCTCTACTCAAGGGGCTGCTTAAAATGAAAAGCTCTTTGCTTCTGTATCTGGAGCGAGCACATTTTATCAGATAGCAGTTTATCCCAATGAAGTGGAGCACATTAACACCTGAGTCATCAGGAGCTCTGGCTTTTTTTTTTTAAATGTCAGCTTTCCAGGCTAGCTTTGGGATGCACAGGGCTCCCTTTGAATTCAGCCACTGCTGAAGCGATTCTAGTGGGATACTTTCAGGGAAGCATCATGGGAAACAGGCTATTTGGAGCAGCAACTCCAGTATCAACCATGGGCTCAGACAGGGCTTCTCTTTTAAATTACATGGTGACACCAGAAGTTAATGAAAAAGGCAATGGGAGATTCTTCTGCTTGGAAGCCAAGAATCATCATAGAGTTGGAAGGGACTTTCAAAGGCCATCTAGTCCAACTTCTCAGCAGGGACATCTTGCAGTAGACCAGCTTACTCAGAGCCCCATCCAGCTTGGCCTTGAACATCTCCAGGGATGGGGCTTCTACCACCTCTCTGGGCAACTTGTACCAGTCTCATCACTTTCATAATGTCTCATCTAACCCTGCCCTGCTCTAGTTTAAAATGATTGCCCCTTTTTCTTATCATTCAAATAGCCCCAACCCAGCTTTCCTGTAGTCCCTTCAGGTACTGGGAGACTGTTAGGTTTCCCTGTAGCCTTCTCTTCTCCAGGCTGAATCACTGAGTAAAAGCCGGGTGTGTCTAATGCATATGGGATTCTCCTATAACATTTACTTAAATCACCTATATTAGGCTTCTCCTTTTGCAGTCCTGATTCTGATGCTCTTTGAGATGATCCAGAGAAGTCCCTCTCTCTCTGTAATTTCTTTTTTCAGCCTGTACCCCTTGCTGTGTGTTTTCAGCAGAATGACCCACACCATTGTACTGGTGCCAGATATATCCCTCTCCTATTGGCCTCCCTTCCACTATCCCTTTCCACAATTTAGGCTGGAGCACCTTCCATCTTGAGCTGACCATCTCTTCAGCAATATTTGATGTTAGACTTCCTGACCACTCTAACAAAATGCAGCCAAAAATCAATTATTTTCCTTTCCAGAACTCACCATTTCCAGGCATCCTGGTATCCCATAAGCAGCAAACCATCTTGACTTTACTGGATTTTACTGTATTTGGCATCATCTGGCAGAGGAACAGATGCTTGCCTAGAAGCAGGAAGACACTATCCAACCCAAACATTTTAAAGCCTATATCTCCTAAGTGCATCTTTTTTACTACACCAGGAGCAAGGGGTGGTGTTTGACTCTTAAGGAACTTCAGGAACACTCATTTGTCAGAGCTGCCACCCCACAGCCACACAGGAATCCTTTATCTTACTAAACAAACTGGATGGCAGCAGTTCCCATACTTTATTCCCACCACTTTTTCCAAGCTAACTCTGTTTGGAACAATTCTTTCTGTTCTGTCAGAGTGTCTTTACTCAGGCAAACTAAAACCTCTTGTTTCTAAGTTTATTTTCAAGTGCAAAACATGCAGGATGAGAGTGATGAGCAAGAATGAAAAAAAAAACCTGAAAAAGTAGAGAAAAAAGCAGTCCAAACTGTATGAAGAAGGTACCAAGCAAGAAGGGCTGGGATTTTAAGGATTTCTAGGGATAAGAACCGAGTTCGAGTTTTACCATAGGGTTCAGTATTGCTCTTGTTTTAAAGATCATAGATGAAGAGCCTGAATTACAGATATTTTTTAGACTTTATGTTGCAAGGTCTGGTGGTGGAAGAAACAGCCACAGGGATCCCAAACAAGTGATGCTGAAAGAAGCAGTCAACCTGAATCTTTGCTGCTTTAGATATCACAGACTGATAGGAAAAGCATTTTAGAATCTCCCCTCCACCCCCCAGCTGAGACACTGGAGGAGCATCATGAGCACCTGAATCAAACTGGAAACACCAGTGATTAAAGCTGATGGGGACCACGAGGCCACTTCTTTTCCTCCAAGAACATGATTTTGCACTGATAGCTTTTAGTAGGGGAGTGATCTGCATGGAAAGCACTAACGTGGCTTCAAGCACAGAGTTCATCATTATTCATCTTCCCTTGCTTCCATCCACCACTTGATGCTTTTAAACTAGAGCAGGGCAGGTTTAGATGAGACATTAGGAAGAAATTCTTCCCCATGAAGGCGGTGAGAGACTGACCACAGGTTGCTCAGAGAGGTGGTGGAGGCCCCACCCCTGGAGACATTTATGGCCAGGCTAGATGAGACTCTGAGCAACCTCATCTAGAACAGGATGGCCCTGCTCACAGCAGGGGGTTGGACTGATGACCTCTGAAGGTCCTTCCCACTCAATACATTCTATGGTTCCTTAACCTCTAGTGATGTCTGGGTATCTTCTTTAAGAACCTTTCATCTTGTACTGCAAGTGGAAAAAAGAGCAAGGTACTGGGGTCCCTAAGGAATATGAGGGAAAACAACAATTAAATCTAATTATAGGTTCAGGTCCCCCAGGAAGACGGAGCTGAAAAGGTAATCTTGACTCTAAAAGAGCGACATTGAACAATGATAGGAACAACCAAATAGGAACAACCTGTTCACTGCAAGGGGGTTGGACTAGAAGGCCTTTGAAGATCCCTTCCAACTCTGTGATTCTATGATCCTGAGCTCATTACAGATCCAACACAACTGTTGTGATTTAGGTCAGATTTATTTCCAGAAACTGCATTGTGTTACAGCAGATGGCAGCCTTTCTCTAGTTTTCCAGAAGTGAAGAGACTGGTTTTCAGAGAAATGCTTCTTTTCTTGTCTCCTGGTGGCTGCTTGCTCCTGGCAGAGACCTCAGTAGGATCTGAGCAACTAGATAGAAAATGCAGGAGATAGAAACAAGATTGAAATCACCTCCTTTCATTTGCAGGGCTTGGCTCCTTACCCAAGGGCTGATCAGCTGTTGCACCACCTCTTTATTCATCCAGGATGACATTCCCCTTCCAACTCCTATCAACATTCAAGATCAAAGCCATTAAAAATCCATACTAATTTGTTTCTTCACCTTGGCAACCACACATAACAGAAAAATACATCATACTTTGTGGGTAATATATGTCAAAATCAAAGTGACTTTTGTCTGTGCTTGGTTGAATAGGCTGTTGGTGCCATATGAAAAAGCACTTCTGTTACCCGACCTACAGCAGTTGCTGAGTAAACTGTGGTGTGGGTGAGGCCTCCCATTACTTCATCTGCTGGTGACTGTTCAAAAAAGAGCCTCAGATGTGCTCTGGGGATTCACCCAGCCCTGAAATGCTAGGAGAAAAGCCATCAGTGCTCTTCTGCCATGCCCTTCTTTATTCCCTGCCTGCAGAGGCAGAAAAGGAATGGTTCTCGGGACAGAGATTTTTGAGAAGACAGCAAGCACTTCAAGCTCCATCTAATACCTTGTAGACCCCCTGGAAGCATTTCTCATTAGCATGTGGCAACTCCTTAACCATAAACACTTTTTTACATCCACCTGACTGGTATTGATTTGTTCTAGTTTTGCAAGCATGAGAGGCACAAAGATGCCTCCTCTTCTGGGAGGCTGCTGCTCATGCAAACACAGACTTAACTTCTATGTAGGCTGGGCCTTCAGTTCTTGCCCTTTATCCTGCTTCTGTTCTCACTAAATACGTTAATGGCATCCAGATGCTTATTAATACATTTTATCCCAACAACCAGGGACAGGAAATACAGGCCAGATGAGGGACAGAGCTGCTTAAACAACAGTTAAGACAAAGGAGAGGAATTCAGAATCAGCAGGGACGAGCAAAATTCACTCCAGAGAGAATTCATTCATCTAACGATAATCCTTTTAAACTCTGGGGGACAAGAGAGATCCCACAGGGCTGGAGAACCTATTATCCACATCTAGAGGGACATCTTAATAGCAGTAATTAATTTTAAAGGCCCACGTGATCCTCAAGCAACCTCAACAGGCTTACAGAAATAAGTCAAGCCTAACCAACTCCGTTTCTTTCTCTGACAAAGGAAGTCACAGACGTGCTCTGTCCTCGCTCGACTAACGCCGCCGGCTCACGCAGCCACTAAAGGAAGCAGTCTAGACAACAGTACTACAAGCTGGAGTCGTTTCTGCTCAAGGTGTAACATTTGTCACACCCCTGGCTTGGTGTGTCCCTTACAGCCACTGCCATAGGAAAGCTGGCTCCCAAAATCCAGCTGCAGAGGCAGGAGGCTGTATTTTTCCCTGTTAATACTGCCAGCAACAGGAGAGTTAATTTCACACAGGAAATCACCCTCAGTCCCCAATTCCCTGTGTTATATTCAAGGTCTTGGCCTTCCCCATCAGGTTTTCCTTACACACCCCACCCCTACCTCAACTTTTAATGAAAATACTCTTTTCCTAGTCTCCCTGACCCACAGAGACTGGTGCAAGACTGATGCCTACATTTGCCCCCTCTCAGGAATCTTCTCATCCTTTAGAAAACTGCCCTCAGCTTTCCTGGCACAGTGGAAAAATCTGCTTCTAGACATCTTCCAGCCAATTATCCTGCAGTTTCTCCCATCTTCCTGGCAACATTCATTATTAATAGCTCAGCATTAAATTTTAATAAATAAAATATCAGGGGTTTAAGGCTTGTTAAGTACCTTTTTTCCCTTTTCCATTTTTTTCCCCCTTCTAGGTTGAAGTCCATTCCATGCTAGGGAAAGCTGCAGATCAATAACTTCACCAGAGAGCTGCAATAGCATCCCCATTTCCAAACACAGCACAAACACGAAGAATCCAGAGCCTTTGACTTTGGGTTGCTTTCTTGTAACATCCCACCTGGAGTACTGGGTCCAACTCTGCAGACCCCAACACAAGAAAGACAAGGAGAGGGTCCAGAGGAGGCCATGAGGATGATCAGGAAGCTGAGCCACCTCTTCCCTATGAGGATAGGCTGAGAGAGCTGAGGTTGTTCAGCCTGGAGAAGGTTGCAGGGAGACCTCACAGTGGCCTCCCAGTGCCTGATGGGGCTACAGGAAAGCTGGGGAGGGTCTGTTTGCCAGGGCATGGAGCAACAGAACAAAGGGCAATGGTTTAAAAGTAGATCAGGGCAGGTTTAGATGAGACATTAGGACAAAACTCTTCCTCATGATGGTGGTGAGACACTAACCCATGTTGCCCAAAGAGGTGATAGAGACCCCATCCCTGGAGATGTTCAAGGCTAGGCTTGATGAGGCTCTGAGCAACCTGATGTAGTACAAGATGTCCCTGCTCACTGCAGGGGAGATGACTTGGTCCCTTTGAACTCTGTGATTCTACGTAGCCTGACTTTATGAACCATGAACCTGCAAAAGACAAAAACACACCAAGAGGCAGACATGCATTGCCTATAAATATATATCAGACAGTTGTGAGGAGGCCTAAATCCCAGCTCTCCATATGAAAAATAAGTCTATTGCATAAATACTGTGCATTAGGCAAATTGTTTTGTTAAGAGAGGGGCTGGGTTGAGACTTTTTTGGAGCTATCATGGGCTGTCTCTAGATGAGCTCCTCCTCTTAAAAACGTGCTTGCCCCAGCCCTGGCATTCCTTGCTAGGAGCTGCCAAATTGTGTGACATGAGCCACTGATTGCCATGCACAAGCCACAGAGCATTCTTGCTTGGCCACTGGGTGTATTTTGCCCTGCAGGTTCTTGCCCAAGGCTGGTACCATCCCATGCACAAGCCAGAGAGCATCTTTGCTTGGCTCATTTTGCTTGGGTACCATTGGGCTTTGTGGGCTGAGGTTGCTCTGCTCCACTGACAGCATGGAGGGCTTTGCTGCCAGGCTTCAGATCTTGGCCATGGCAAGGGGCCACCCCAGATGTCAGGCCAACCAAATCCTGGAATGCATCAAGAGAAGTGTGACCAGCAGGTCAAGAGAAGCTATTCTGCCCCTCTACTCGGCTCTGGTGAAACCCAACCTGGAGTATTCTGTC
>VZTY01015132.1:51734-100881 GCA_013400935.1 Turnix velox
TGGAACTCAGTGATCTTGAAGGTCCCTTCCAACCTGAACTATTCTATGATTCTAAGGTCACCAGCCTTGCTGCAGCTGTGGAAAGGACCATCTCTGCCAGGGCTGGAGGGAGGAGAAAGGATGAGGATGGACAGCAGCTCACAGGGGAACCAAAGCAAGAATATGAAGGTTCAAGCACTAGGTTTTACAGTTAATGCTGTCCCCTGACACCACAATGACACACAGCCTCAGAGGTGTCCAGAGATACCAGTCTCCCTGCTGTATGCTTCCCAGTCCCTCGAGACCACATTTGGGCTGGCTGCTCTCCTGGGTGCATTTGAGTTTTGAGGGAATAGAAATACTTTTTGCTCCACCTTTTAAGTCTGTCACCTTTTTGCTTTCAGGAAGGGAGATGGGATCAGAGGGACAAGCAGCAGCCGGCTGTTTCTTGTGCATGTGCACATTGGTGCTTCACCAGCTTGGCTGTGTCAGCAGGTACAGTTACCATGGGATACCATACCCAGAGCCAGCCTGACAGAACAAAATGGCATCCCTCAGCTCTCCCTGTTGCCCTGGAAGCAGTGGCTGGGAAGGAGGAAAAACTCACTGCCACCCACACAGACTCTCCAACACAAACCAGAGGAACTTCACACAATACTGTCTCCAGATCTGAATTTCTCAGCATAATAAGGACATGGACCTGCTGGAGAAGGTTCACAGGAGGCCATGAGGATGATCAGGGGGCTGGTGTCCATCTGCTGTGAGGACAGGCTGAGACACTGGCACAGGTTAGCCCGTGGTTGGAGGCCCCATCCCTGGAGACATTCAAAGCTGGGCTTGATGAGGCACTGAGCAACCTAATTTAGTGCAGGGTGTCCCTGCTTACTGCAGGGGGGTGGACCAGATGGTCTTTGAAGGTCCCTTACAACTCTATGAACCATCACTGCACCCACAGAGACACTTCCCTGAATCTTTTTCACAGGATGCACAACAGCAGGTAGACAAGCCATTTCCTAAAGCCACAATAGAACCCTGAGAAGCTGTGTTTCTGGGATGTTCTCAGCCCTTATGCTAAAGCTGAGTGCTGCAATTAAAAACACATGAATTGTGCCTATGCTTTTACAAAGGAGGAAGCAGGGATTGCACAAACCAAGGTTCAGACTGGGAAATCTGGTCTAATTCAACAGCTATCCAGCCTAATCCAGCCTGAACAGGCAGGTAGCTGGAGTCATCACAGTGGATTTATATTGCAAAATTTAAAAATCTATTTTTAGAATGGGGGCTGGAATGTCTGTGTCTATTCAGAAAGAGCTCCAGCACGTCACTGTGATGTCATCAGAGGGACTTCCAGAGCTTGAGACAGAGAAGAACTGGCTGGGGTAACTTCATCATGTCATTAAACCTTCCAGAGCATCAGTCTTGTTGTGGGTGGTAAAAACCCAAGGACCGTTGGGATTAGAAAACCTCATCTCCAGCCTGCACCACGTGCTGGTGGGATTGCTTGAACCCCAAGGCTGAGTCAGCAAAAAGAAATGGGGCAGTCCCTGCCACCTTCCCCAGGAAAAACCCCCAGCAGCCTCCCCATCAACATGCTTCTGCCCTGCTGTGACTCAACATGCCAAGCTGGTCCACTTCTGCTTTGTGGGAGGACAGGGGGGGGGAGAGGAAAGAATCACCAAAATAGAGGGCTTTGTTAGCCAGCTGCTGTGCTAAACTGCTGCCTTTCCCCATTGTCCATATCATTTCCTACAGCTGAACAGCAAGCAAGCTCATTAAATCAGTTGCACCACACAAGATGTTGCACAGAACACAGCAACCTTGCACAACAAAACTGCAAGGAACCACTTGGGCATTTCCAGTTGCATTTCTGCAGATGCTCACAGAACTTCATGTCTCTAAAATGGGTTACACTTACCTCTTTCCGTAAGTAACAGTTCCACATCCCCCAAGGAATGGTCCTGTCCCATCTGCCAGACACTGTTTTCCATTCAACCAGCTCAGAACGCAGGTAAAGGCCACAGATCTCCTTGGGGGCTGCTTTTTGCTGGTGGAGCTGCTGTCATCTCAAAGCCAACACAGCACAACCTCTTGCACCTCTTCCAGCCCCCAAACTTGTTGAGAAACAATGTTCTGAGTGGTCCAGTCAATCGGGTGAGTCAAAGGGATCATTTTGCTTTTAATCTGGGATTATTCGACAGTTTGAAGAGCCTTCTGTTTATTAAAGAAGAGAAGCCCAGGAAGGAACTCAGATGGGGAAGTGCAGTCAGAGCTTCTGATTGCCGTTCACATGCACAGGGTACGGAAATTGTTCCTCAAACTTCACCCTGCTGTTGACAGTGGGATTTCCATCTCTCAGGTGTTTTAACACCTGTGGTATGCACATTTAAAAATAGGATTAACAAGCCCAGCTTGGGTGAAGAGATGTCTACAGCAGGCAGCGAGCTTGGGGCAGCCTCTGAAGGGTTCATTTAGCTCAACTCAAAGGAAAAGTCTTTTCTGATGAAGCTGCACTGTCTTTTTGGAGATGTGGAGGGGCAAACTACAATGAAAGCACTAAGTATCTTCAGCATCCTTAAGCAACTCCTTCATTATGCATTGAGCATGAACCTCTCCTTCACCTCTATACCCATCCTGCCACGGAGCCCTCAGCATAAGGACAAAGCTGTTGTAGAGGGCCCAGAGGGGGCAAACAAGGATGATCCAAGAGCTGGATCACCTCCCCTACAAAGATAGGCTGAGATAGTTGGGGCTGATCAGCCTGGAGAAGACAAGGATGTAGAGAGACCTCACAGCAGCCTCCCAGTGCCTGAAGAGGCTACAGGAAAGCTGGGGAGGGGCTGTTTGCCAGGGCATGGAGCAACAGGACAAGGGGCAATGGTTTCAAAGTAGAGCAGGGCAGGTTTAGATGAGACACAAAGAAGAAGGTATTTCCTATGAGAGTGGCAAGACATTGGAACGGATTGCCCAGAGAGGTGGTGGAAGCCCCATCCCTGGAGATATTCAAGGCCAGGCTTGATCAGGCTCTGAGCAAACTGATGTAGTGCAAGATGTGGCTGCTCACTGCAGAGAGACTGGATTAGATGGCCTTTGAAGGTTCCTTCCAATTCAACACATTCCACGATCCAACATGCCTGAACCCAAGTATGCTATTGGCTCCATAACAGTCCAACGTGGGGAGAGGACATCACTTTCCACAGGTCTACCACCATTGACTTATCACACTACTTGCAGTGCTCTGTAGCCATGTTGTTTCCTGATTTTTCAGTCAACAAGTTTGAGACCAGAGAGAAAGCATCAATCTGATTTTGTTGAAGATGGAATCAAGAGCCCTTGATGTTTTTCAAGAGCCCAGCCATTCAGACATTTTCTTACACGTCCTCATCTGAAACTTACTCAGAGATTATTTAATTATGTCTTCTGAACAGGAATCTTGCCTTTCTTAACATAGGGTTAAAGTTCACATCTGAAAGGACCCCATGCCTGGGATAACACGCAAACCCCTTCAGTTACTTGTTTTTCTTTGATCTCAATCCCCTGTTTCTGAACAGATCCCTTAGGTGACAGCAGATGGGCCACCTCCAGCCACCTTCCCCATCCCTCAGTGAGAAAAGCAAAAGACAAATCCCAGCATTTCTATTTTTGAAAAGTGTTTACTCACGGTAGTTTGAATAAATTAATTTGCAAATAAAAATTAACCTACAG
Source organism: Turnix velox (assembly GCA_013400935.1). Lineage (NCBI taxonomy): Eukaryota > Metazoa > Chordata > Aves > Charadriiformes > Turnicidae > Turnix > Turnix velox. Next base: position 55,416 of record VZTY01015132.1, read on the forward strand.
TAGAATATAGTTTGAATAAAATGATTAGAACAGCTACAATACAAGGGGCTCCTTGCTGCATAAGTCTCATCACTTAATGCATATAATCTGGAAAAATGCCAAAAATCAGTTATATTTCAATGGAGAGGGAGTAACAGCAGTTACTTGTACACAACAGCTGACTGAACTTATAATACAGTTTTCCTGACACATGCATTTCCTGAGTGAACCAAACAATATACATAATTTTTTTTAAAAAAAAAAAACAATTGACAGTCAAAATTCATGGCATCTAAGCAACATAGACCTCTAAATCAAGAAAACTCTAGAAGGCCTTTGAAAGGAAAAGTTGTAACTACATTGTAAGCTACAGAAATTGGCTGCTGTCAATTATACAGTACAGAATTTGAAAAGGAAAAAACAAAACAAAACAACACAACAAAGTAAGAAGCTGGCCAAATAAAAGCTCAACTCAATCCTAGAAAGGTCAGGTTTTTGTTTGCTGGGAAGCACGGTGGGTTAGCAGCAGAGCCGGATGCAATGCACTGGCCTTTTCAGGTGGATATGGAGGGGAAGGAAAGGGGAAGAAGGGAAGAAAGTTTGCTAATTAGAGCTCATCTTGTGTGAGCATTCTGTACCCAGCCCTAGTATCCCATACTCAGCCCCAGTTCTCCCCTAACAGATCACCAACCCCACTGAGTGGTAGATGGGTGCCAGGATTCAGATGCACATCCCATAAATACCAGGTTTCAACTTTGTTGCACGTATTGAAGCCTCACAGGGGGGGTGAAGACAACCCCCTGAAGCCCACAGCTCTCACATCTAAGATGGAAGGCAGAGCACCCCACCAAGAAGTCTAGCACAAGTTGAGATAGTGGCTGATTCACAGGTTCTCCCTTCATCCTACTCTCTCCAAAACCAGCAAGGAACAACGAGACTCGTCTTCTGGGTTTGATAATGTTTAAACACCAGGAAAAACCCTCACAAAGGTCACTAATGCTAAAATAAAGAGATGCGTTAGCATGAAGGGAGAAAAAGAAATCCTTAATCTAAGCTAAGTTGCATATTCAAAGAGTCTGGTAAATAATCTCCTCAAAACCAGATCTTAAGTAGAGTCCTACCAAAAAGACATTTCAAGAAGTCCTTCTTAGCTACCTTTCGATGTGGCCTTTATGCCACCATCATTTGCATTAGCTTCATTTAAAAAGCGTTTTAACTACTCTAAGAACTCAGTATTATAGATTTAGAAAAAGCTTTTCCTACCATTTCCATCTCAGGTCTTTCTCCATCCAGAACTACTCTATCACATCCTACAGCTGGATGAAACACTCTATGACCATGCTGCTCTCGAAACATTCTACAGATTTTTAATAATAAAGATAAATAGAAAAGAGTTAATATACACGTTATATTTTACAATGTTTGCATCCAAGCTGTAAACTAAGGTTCTTGGAACTATTTACCCTCCATATACAAAAAGAATGAAAGGACTTTCAAACACTGCGAGCATGTGATCCAAAACCACTGAAGGGAAGGCAAAGTTCTCTCCATGACACCTCCTTCACCTCCTCAGAAGTAGTTATTAACTAAAAAAAAAGAATAGAAATAAAAAGACAGGGAGGTTCCTCCCTTCCTCTCCCCAAATTTCTGCCAGACTTTTGTTGTAACAAAAACCAAATCCCCCCTCCCCAAAGTTCTTCATCTTAATGCAAACCAGCAAAGCCCAGAGAATACGAAAAAGGGTTGGGTTTAAAAATGGGGATCGCTTAGCTTATCAGTTCACTGCAGTCCTCAGCAACACCTGCGTTAGTCGAGAGGTCCTTGGAAAATGAGTCTGATGTAGCCTTGCTCACCAGCAAGCTGATGAGCGCAGAAGGGACAGGCGGCGTGGAAAGTGTGGGTACCGTGAGGAAGAGGAATTTGGGACCAGTAAGCAGTTGTCTTTTCTGAGCAGACGTGTCCACAGGGGCTGAAGGCATGGGTGGGAGGTCCTGCGTCCACATAAAACCCCGCTTCACATCCAAGCCACAGAGGCACATAGGGGCCGACAGAGCGGCACATGGGACACTCCCGATCCTTGCCGTCTCTCTCCTCCTTGTTTCCCCAGTTGTGGTAGCCGTGGACGTGGCCACAGTTCAGATACACCCACGGCTGCTTCTCGTCGACAACATCTTTCCTCTTCATGCTGGGAAAGGCCAAGGTGTTGAAGCCCACAGGGCACTGGGGCCTCGCTGCATTGATCTCCTGCCTGAGGGCCTCCAAGTGCTTGACGGTGGGAGTGCGTGAAAGCCCTTCAGCTGTGCGCCACAGCAGCGTGGCTCCACACAGGTCTATCAGAGAGCCATCCTGCAGCTGGTTCGTTTCATTCTCAACCTGGGGATGGGAATGGAGAGAGAAACATCACCTGAGGTGATCTACAGAGTCACCTAATGCCCTTTCATAACATGACATAAAACTCTCCCACAGATCCAAACAAAGTTTATCATGTACCTCCTGACTGTCCTATGAGAGACCACAGAGTCCTGTGTCAGCCTTTCCTTCCTCTGGTTTTTTTCATTACGAAACACCTCCTTGACAAATCTTTGACCTTGATCATGTTTTAGGCTGTTGTCTCCAAATGTATCTTTACACAAAGCTTTTCTTTCCTTATCAGCATTCCCAGATAACTGAATCACTTAAGTGTTCATGTAGCATTTCTTTTTGCCAAGAGATCCTAAGTCATTCCAAAACCAATCTCCTCCTGGAGAAGTCATAAATGCCCTAGAGCAGGACAGGGCCAGATGAGACATTAAGAAGTTCTTCTCCGTGAGGGTGGCAAGACACTGGAACAGATTGCCCAGAGTGGTGGTGGAGAACCCATCAATACCTGGAGACATTCAAGGTCAGGCTTGACAAGGCTCTCAGCAACCTGATCTAGTGCAGGATGTCCCTGCTCAGTGCAGGAGGGTTTGGACTAGATGGCCTGTGAAGGTCCCTTTCAACTCAATGCACTCTCTGATTTCAAAAGGTCAGCACAGCTAATTACAGAGGCTTGTCCTACACTGAACAAGGCAGATTCTAGACTGTTTATGCCCAGCTACTTAGGCTTGTACCCATTTTCATGAGGCTGCATAAATCATCAGTCATCATTCTTACCATTTTGCCCCTCTGCTGAGCTGATCTGGTTTCACGGAGGCTGAACACATTCCCACACACAGATATCTCTCTCCACACCCCTGGCTTGGAGTCTTCTGTAAATCCATTTCGGGGATGCATGACGAGAACCCCATTTGTGGTCAGACCATCCATTTGCCCATCCGAAGTCTTCCACTTCGCAGCCTTCTCCTAAGAGGAAATGACATTCACAAAAAAAATTATTTCATTGAAACAGAGCTATGAATTGGTTTAAAACTAAGCCCACGCCCGACCAGGAGGAACAAGAAGAGTTCTCTTACTCCAAGGAAGATGTTTTTTGAGGAGTCAAATCCTGCAGCATATATTCTTGCAGTAAAAGGAGGGTTACGCTCACAGATGATTCTGCAGGCAAACCTTGAGATGGTGCTCTGCACAGACTGTGTATCTGAATTGCTCTGGCTTCCAGGAACAGTATCCGTCACCACAAAGTCTATAGGGCTTTCCGTTGACCGACCAATCTGGAAATGGATTGGAAAAAAAAAAATTAGAAGAAAAATATACAAACCCATTTAGAAGTTTGCTTTTGGATCTAAGAATAATCACATCAAAACATTTAAAACGGATCAAGAAAAAACCCATTAGATGCCAGTTTGAAGCATTCCCTGACACCAACCCAAATTAAGGTTCCTAAAGCCTAATCTGAATTGAGGAGATTTTCCACCTGAAGGCTGTGGACAGTCAAGTGAAGGAAAGGAAAATAAAATAATGAAATTAAGTCAATTTTGAAACCATTTCCAATTAAAGGCCCCCCCATCAGAAAGGTCACACTCAGGTTAGCTGGAGCATCTACAAACATGCCAAAACATCAGTTAAATAGAAGAAAAGTGACGTCACTCTGCACATCCAGAATATCTAAATGATGCCAGACTAGGTGGAAGTGTAGATGGAGGAAATTCATGACTCCACTCCAGTGGGGACACTGAAAAGCAAAGAATCTATCAGGAAAGACAAGATGTCTGTGGCAGGCAGGGGTTACATTAACAGACAGAGAAGACAACACCTGACTACAAACAAGCTTTTTTTGTAGTTGTGCCTTCTTTTCTGGATGCACAGAAGAGTAAGTCTTGCAGTTTCACACAATGCTTAAAACTTTGATAGAATTCAGTGGATGTTTCATTGCCTTTCAGTCAACTCATCTTGTCCCTTTATTTATAGAGCATGAAACTATCATTGAATAGTTGGAGATGGAAGAGACTTTAAGACCATCTAGTTCCAAACTACCCTGCCCTCAGCAGGCACATCTCCCACCAGAGGTTGCTCAAAGCCCCGTCCAGCCTAAGTTTGAACCCCTCCAGGGATGGGGCAACCTCAGCTTCTCTAGGCAACCTGGGTGCCAGTGTCTCACCACCCTCACAGGTAAGAATTTCTTCCTAATATCCCATCTAAATCTCCCCTTTTCTAGTTAAAAATCATTCTCCTCTTGTTGTACTGCTTCAGTCTCTGATCAAGAATCCCTCCCTAGCTTTTCTGAAGCCCCTTCAGATACTGGGAGAGGCTTCAAGGTCTTGCTGCAGCCTTTTCTTCTTCAGACTGAACAACCCCAACTTTCTCAGTCTGTATCCATGGCAGAGTTGCTCCAGCACTCCAACTGTGTTCATAGCCTCCTCTGGACTTTCTCTTTTCTTCCTAACATCCACATAGCCAGGTTTAAAGCCCACTAACACACTACTACCTTTCACTCACTTCCAAAAATCTCAGCTACCTCTCATAAAATAGCTGGTTTTATTAAGATGGATTAACTGTTGGGCAGGAGAAAGAAGAAAGCCTAAGGTGTGTTTCGGTGAAGGCTGGATGGGGGAGCTTTCACGGGACTGAAACTGCTTGGTCAGAAAGTGTTTTTTCTGCTCCCGGGCAGCAGAACTCATCATCCACATAGGGACTGCCAGTGGCAGTTTGAGAGCAGCACACACATGCCACAGCAAGCCAGGAGAGAGAGAACACAGACACAAACAACAGCTTATGCTGCAGTTAGGTCATTACAGCCCTTTTGCTCTTTTGCTGGAGTTTGCATTTGCACAGCAGCTTCCTCCACCACTTTTTAACACCTCCTTAGATCCTGCAGTGGCACCACAGCTAAATGCTGTGACAGCAAAACTCCTTGTCACAAATTAGCAACTCCATCATCATCATCAGTGCAAGATCAGGCCAGGAATCAGAAAGAACAAAGTACAAAGGAAAAAAACCACCCAAACCAAAACTATACCTTTTGAAGGAAAATAACAAAACAGGAAACAATTCAAAGCTGCAAAAGTGTTTGTGGTTCCTTCTCATATGTACAGGAACTGCAGCAGAGTTGCTCTGAACTGACAGCACATCAGAATTGCCCTTCCCCCCCCACACATCTCCCACTGTTTTAGACGTATTTCTGAGTTTGCTTAAAGGAGTTAAGGAGATTTTTTCCTATTATTTATGCCAAAAACGTTTCTGTATTTTCACATTATTTTTTCTACCCTGCCTCTAACTGGTTGATCCCAAATCCCTCTGTAAATGCTAGAAGCAAAGTTCCAAGTGCTTAAAAAGAACTGTGGACTTTGCTCTTCATTTAGCAAGGAGAGACTAGGAGACGGGTTACGTGACTTGCAGACTTGCAAAGGCAAACCCCTAATCCTGTGCATTAGTCACAAAAGAAACAACTTTCACCTCTGACCAAGCCCTAAAGAGATGCACAGACATATAGCCTTGGGAACAAGTTGAATTAAAAGAGCAGAAAGTGACACATGCAAGCTCCTGGGTCTGAAAGGATAAGCCTGCTTAGGTGTCTTGCTGGAAACTACATTGATGTACCATATTTACTTCACATACCTGAAACATATCAGTGTTGCTGTCATGTGTATATTCAACCACCACTGTCTGGGCCCGAGACAAAGTGTAAGATATGCTGTGTTGGTCCTTGTTACTTATGGCCTGTGGAAAAAAATGTCAAATATTAGTGAACTGGAGAACAAAAACTCTACTGAACACAGTAGCAAACAAGACAATATGTATAACCAGGCTCTCACTCTGCTATCACAGAATCAATGTTAGGGACTGGAAGGAACCTCAAGAGATCATCTAGTCTAATCTCCCTGCTGGAGCAGGAACACCCAGACCAGGTAACACAGGAATGTGTCCAGGAAGGGTTTGAATGTCTCCAGAGAAGGACACTCTACACCCTCTCTGAGTAGCGTGTGCCACTGTTCTGTCACCCTGACTGTGAAAAAGGCTGTGTTTCTGCTCCCTCATGTGGAAGAATTTCTTCCTCATGTCTCACCATTCCCCCAAGTCCTATCGTTAGAAGTCACTGAGAAGAACCTAGCTCCATCCTCCTGACGCTCACACTTAACATATTTATAAATATTAATGCAGTCACACCTCAGTCTCCTCCGAGCAAAAGAGACCCTTTTGGGGATGCTTCAATCCCTTCATCATCTTCATGGCTGGACTCCCTCAAGCAGTTCCCTCTGCTACTGTGACACATCAGGTAAGAAATGAGATTGAAGTAGAGGTAATATGACAATTTGAGCCAAGGGAGTCAAGCCAAAGAATTTTTTGAGTAAGGGAAGGAAAATACAAGGTGTATGAAAGGCTTTGCTAGTAACATTTCCAAGTTTTTTGTGTTTCTTTAGCAACATCTTTTAGTATTTTGAAGATATCTTCTTTTTTTTTTTCATTGTCTTATTAACACTTATGTCATNTCTAACAGCTCAGTCCCCAACTTACACTGATACATGGGGTTGTCCCTGCCCATATGTAAGACCCTACATTTGCCTTTGTTCTATTCTATTGAATTTCTCTCCAGCCTGTCCAGGTGTGGCTGGATGACACTCCTCTCAGATTGTGTCATCAGCAAACTTGCTGACAGGGCACTCTAGTCCCTCATCTAAGTCAGTGATGAATTATTGAACAGTGCTGGTCCCAGTACTGATCCTTGAGGGACTTCACTAGACACAGGCCTCCAGGTAGACTCTGTCCCATTGACCACAACTCTCTGGCTTCTTTCCTTCAGCCAGTTCAGAGTCATGAAGGCAGATGGCTGCTAGTGACACACCTGTAGTTAAACTTCACCAAGTAAACTTGTCCCAGCCATTAAAAAAACCCACAAGATTGATTCAGCAACAGACCAAACTGGTCTCTTGAGAGCATGATGCTACAAAGTACACATAATCAAGTCATGTTATTAGTCATGCCTCATGTGGAAGCAACATTTGCCTAGACATCAAGAAAGAAAACAACCAAGTGCAAAGGCTCAATCTGCATTTACCACCATCATGGCTTTCTCAGCCTGAACTTCAACAGCAAAGCAAGGACAAAAACTCAGGGACTTGACTCTAAAAATGTGATCCAAGTGTATACTACAATCAGTGATGATTAATAAAACACAAAAAACATAAGAAGTAATGGCAGTAAATAGGGTAGAAACACAGAATCTGAAGGGAACTTTAAAAGGCCATTCTGCAGTAAGGAGGGACATCCTGCACTAGGTAGATCAGGTTGCTCAGAGCCTCATCAAGCCTTGCCCAGAACATCTTCAGGGATGGAGTCTCCACCATCTCTCTGGGCAACTGGGGCCAGCCTCTCACCACTTTCATGGGGAAGAACTTTTTCCTAATGTCTAATCTAAAACTGCCCTGCTCTACTTTAAAACCATTGTCCCTTGTCCTGTTGCTCCATGCCCTGGCAAACTGCCCCTCCCCAGCTTTCCTGTAACCCGTTCAGATACTGGTAAGTTGCTGTTGAGGTCTCCCTGCAGCCTTCTCTTCTCCAGGCTGAACAGCTCCAACTCTCTCACCCCGTTCTTATAGCAGAGGGGTTCCAAAGACTACGACTTGGACTGGATCACAAGATTAATGGGGAGTGTAGGATTCCTTGGGATTTTAAATCTCTGTCTCAAAAGATTCGTCTTGTCCTCACTTTGATGCATGTTCCAGCCCTTTTATCATCCTCATGGTCTCCTCTCGATCCATCTCCAACAGGACCATGTCCTTCCTGGGCTGAGGGCACCAGAGCTGGAGACAGTAACTTGAGGTGGGGTCTCATGAGAGCAAAAGCAGAGTAACCTCTGTTGACCTACTGCCCACAGCTCTTCTGCTACAGCCCAGGATACAGTTGGCCTTCTGGGCTGCAAGTGCACATTGGTAGCTTGTGTTCATCTTTTCATTCCTCAGTAGCCCCTTGTCCTGTATCACATCATCTCCCAGCCTTTAGTGCCGGCCCTCCTTATCAGTAAAGTGCAGCACCATGTACTTATTCTTGTTGAACTTCATGAGGGTAGAAGGGAGGAACTCAGCACAGGTAGCAGAGGCTGTAGTAATCTAGATTTCTTGATTTTTATTCTGAAAATACCTAACAGGAACTCAAAACTCTTCTAAAAGTGCTTCAAAATAGCATCTACTTGAAGGCCATAAAGAATTATCAAAAATGAGGGTTCTTTTCACAGATCTCCTAGAGATACAATTCTGTGACAACATCTTTAGCTAGCAAAATGCTTCTGATTTCCAAATACTTTGTGCCATTCCCTGAATTCAGGAATCAATATTCCTAAGTGTCAAGGTATTCAGGGAGTCAAACACTCAACACTACAGTATTTGTTCAAAGGCCTTATCTTGGCACTGGAATCTCTAAAGAACCTCTGAGCATTCTCAAATCCCACTGCTTTTGGTAGAAATGCTCTATTATTGAATATAACCGTGCATACACTTGAATCACCACATTAGAGAGGTATTGCATAGTATTGTCTTACCCATAATATATTCGTTTTCACACAAAATACAATTCAACTTCAGGACCTAACCATTCTTTTACTGTATCTTAATAGGAATGCTGAAGCAGTATGAAAACAAAACTGCAAAACCCATCCGTCCTAGTCCCTGGGGAACTTCTATCCACTGTACAGAGGAGCAAGCAAGCACAGGGTTTTTGACAAAGGATCATTCCCAAATCAGCCCTGTGCAAAGAATAGTTATCCCTAAAGCATGAATGAATGTAAAAACAGGAAGGCTGGAGCAGATGTCTGTAGCAAGTTCAGAAGGAAAACAAAACAAAAAGTGTTTTACATGACTGGCCTGTGGTCTGAATGTTCATGTTTCAAAAACAAACATTTCTCTTTCTGGACACTCAAGGAGTAGGCACCAGATTTGTTTTGCTGAATAATCTCTTGCTAATCCAGACAGGTACCAAGAAAATCTTGGATAAGCATGAACCATTCTTTTCACAGCCTGAACTTCATGCTTTTTCATTTCAGCCTAACAGCAGACTTAGCTCAACTCTTCAGACAGCAACAGGAGAAATATGACTTAACCAGACACATCAAGCTTACCTTTGCTGCTTGAGGGGTGCAGGCAATATGTACAGTGCTAGGTTTCACCCCATTTGCCTTGGGCCTTTTAAATAAAGCAAATCTACTTTTTCTTCTTCCTCTATCTCCATTTGGGAGAGACCCATTGTACCTATCAAAAAAAAACCCACAAAGAATGAAGTCTACCTTCCTGTGTTACTTAGCTTCTCATGACAAACAGATGCACAAGAACTTCCATTTGAAGCACAAAGTATTCTTAATTAGTACAGTAATAATAAGGACAGATCTCTAATTAATCACTTCTATATAAATTTGAGAATTGATTAGCATAATATTATCATGTGTCCCCAGAATTGCAGAATAGGCACACACAACCAAGGCAAGGAATGCTATCCAGATTAATCTCAGAATACTACTAACAAGCAAAAGAGACCTGGGTCCCAAACATAAGCACAAGTCTATATGCATTATGAAACAACTAAGTGATAGATAATAGATATCTAACTTAAGTGATATATTCACTTTGCACGTGAAAGATTCTAAATCATTACCAACCCCGGTGGAGAGTTTTGGTTGAAATAAAACCCCTTAAGGAATAAAACCCACAAAGAAATCGATGTGCTGTCCTCCAAGGCTCCAATTTAACCCACCAGAGAACTCTCAGACCCTCACTTTGATTACATCAACATAAAAAGGTCAACTGGCAAACCTGCTTTATTAAAATCTTCTGTTTACACTTAACTATTGGAGGCAGTGACCACATGTCTACAAAATTCTCATTTTACTAGAAATCTTTGGGGACCACCTCTCCTACGATATGATCATATTAGTCATCTCTCTAGGTGTAATCTGGAACCAAAGCGTTCACAAACTGGGTGCCTTTGTCATGAAATGCTTACCTGGGAGGATTGCAAGAGTCAAAAACTTAGTACAGAATCACTGAGTTGGAAGGGACCTTCAAAGGCCACCAAGTCCAACCTCCCCCCACTTCAGTGAGTAGGTACATCGCACTAGATCAGGCTGCTCAGAACCTCAGCAAGACTGGCCTTGAATGTCTCCAGGGATGGGGCCTCCATCACCTCTCTGGGCAACCTGGGCCAGCCTCACACCACCCTCATGGAGAAGAACTTCTTCCTAATGCCTCACCTAAATCTTCCCTGTTCTAGTTTCAAACCATTGCCCCTCATCCTGTGACTCCTGGAAAACAGCCTCTCCTCAGCTTTCCAGTAGCTCTGTCAGGTACCGGGAGGCTGCTGTGAGGTCTCCCCACAACCTTCTCTTCTCCAGGCCGAACAGCCTCAACTCACTTAACGTGTCCCCATCGCCAGAGGTTCTCCAGCACCCTGATCATCCTCATACTCTCCTCAACTACTTAGAGTCCTGCCACCATTTTTTAACAAACAGCTACATGTACTGCAGAGTAATTCTCCAATATATCGTATTTAAAATCTGGCTGCCATCTTCCACCCTCTCCCCAACACAAGATCAGCTACAAAAGAGAAGATGATCAGTTGTAGACTCATGAGATAAAAAAGGGGAAGTTCAAATGAGAGTTGTGGTTCCACCTCCCACAGTAACCTGTATTTTCTCAGCATTAAGTACACCCTTGATTTCTGCTTCCAACCAAGAGAGAAACACTTACCCTAATACAATCAATTCACCATATTTTACTGGTGCTTTTGACGGATGATTTTCTTGATCAGGAGAAAACATGAGCTTAGCTAATGACTTCCTCTCAAATTTCAGGTCTCTGATCAAGAGTTGTGGCACGCTTTTTTCATTATTTCCTGTAAAAACAAAGATAAAATGAAATGTGAGAGACCAGACTCAAACCCAAAACGTAACACAACAATATGTACAACATTTTATCTTTTCCATACTTAGGTTTTGCCTGAAATAATTTCAACACGCCACATATAAAGCCACAAGAAGAACTACCAGATCACAATAAAACTACCAGTGCATTTAGAAAAATCACAGAATGGCCTTGATAAAATATCCACAGATGTTTTCCTTCCTGACAGGTTTTAATCTGAATGTTCGGTTCAGTTATCAAGCAGAGCCAGACAAGGATTAAATTTAAAGAAAAACCAGCAAACCTAGACAGGTTCATTAGCTAGAGTTTTAATGGCAAGCATATGATGCAGAGCTTTTCAAGAAACATCTGGATTTGCAGATGAAGAACGCTGTATGACAATTTGCTATCAGGTCTACAATAGAAGCTGGGGTGTGCAACTTGATCTTTCATCTTAATCAGAGACAGAAGTGATATGAGCAGCTGTATTCTCTTAATGAGATGTCTCTTGAAGCACAGTTTTTCTGTGTACTTATGCTTTAGGGCACAGCTCATACCAGTTTTTGTACAATTTCTCATTAGTAACATTTCCAGACTCCTCTGACTTGTTCAACCCATCCCTGACCCATCTCCTACAGATAAAGCCTTTCCAACAGAGCACTTGTTTGATAGAGAATAAAGCTGATGCCAGTCTATTTGAGGCTTTCTTTCACAGAGTAAGAATATTCCCTTAGTTCTTCCAAGTTTTCATACCAACTGAAAAAGCTGTTAAGTTTTTTTTTTAGTACTGATGGTTAGCATTCTGCCTTCTGTTCAAATACTCATTCTTTTGACCCACATAAAAATTGATGATGGGATATGAGAGAAGTTACTGCAGCTACAAAGCCGTAGTACCTGCTTTTTCCTTTCCTCAAGCTGGACCATAGATATTAACTGAAAATATCCATCAGGCAGATTTTCTCTCACCCATCCTTTGTGCTAACAGAGAAGGATGTGGCAGTGCTTGACACCCTGACCACATTTGTTGAGAGGCTATGCAAAGATCCCTTCAGTGACCTGATCTCTACCCTCTCCTGGTCTTCTCTGCTCCTTCACATAGAAGCTCAGCCTTCACTATCTGGTCTCAATCTACCAATTTCTTATTCTTATAAATTGATCCTCATGAGCAAATTAGCTCACAGTACTACCCAAAAAAAGTCAGCATGCTCCTGCACTACCACCCTATGAGCTACTACACAATGTCTTCTAGAAACAGCTCCTTATGTTTTAATCTCCTCTCCAAATAATTAACCCATTTTCCACATGAATATTGATTTCCTCAGCAGTCTCCACTCTGCACTTCAGTAATCTTCACAAATAACTCATTTCATCTTGGCCACTGTATTTTACAAGGCTTCACATTTCTTTGCTACAACACATGATGGTTGTCCTCTGACTTTCCATTTCACAGGTCAGAAGAAATGCTGTGAGGAAATGTACAGCATTCTCCTTTAGGAAATAGCATTGGACTAGTAAATACTACAATACAGTAAAAAGAAAGCTTGACCAGAGAGGTGTCAGAGGCCCCACCCCTGGAGACATTCAAGGCCAGGTTTGATGAGGCTCTGAGCAACCTGATCTAGTGCAGGATGTCCCTGCTCCCTGCAGGGGCGTTGGACTAGATGGCCTTTGAAGGTTCCCTCCAACTCAATGATTCTACAGAAAAACAACAGCCTCTGAGTGAGGTTTGAATCCATTCACTCTGAGAAGGTGGCAAAGCAAGCATGGAGAGCTAAAAGATGCATCTCCCAATTGCCAATCAAGATTCTGAATCTCATTCGTTTTAACTAGAGGTGAAAACTGAAAGAAGACTGAAGAGTTGGGTGAAGAGATGGCCAGTAACTTTCTCTTTGGAGGCATCTGAGCAGACACTGTACGAATGACCAACAATTCCAAGTGACAGACTTCTCCAAAGCAAGGAGTTAACTGGAACATCTTGATGCAAGGAAAAGTGTCCAACATCTAACACTCAGCTCCCCTCCCTTATACATTTCTGTTTCACATTTAAAGAAACCCAGCCAAGTTTATTTTGGGATCAGCACATATGACAGAAACCCACTCCTTACTCAACTTCAGCATGGTTCAATCCAAAGTTATCACCAGTGAAACAGTTGGCTTCTGCATCTTCAGACATGGTAACATCTCAGAACCTTTGAGGTGCACTGTCACAGTTACTAAAATCTGGTAACTTCAAATCAAACACATACTACTTCTCACCCAGTATGACCTGCATGATGCACTGTACCCAAAATACTAAGATTTCTGATAACAAAAATTATATTCTTCCAATGAGGCCCTGAAGACTAGTTCAAGTGAAGCTTGATGCCTGCAAATAAAACTCAAGTGTTGTCCTTCTGGAGAGGACTCTAACACGCCATGGGATAACATCTCTGCTCCTCAAACTGAGCAGGCTTAAGGATCACTTAAAGCTGGATAAAGCATTTAAGAACTTACATAAGGGCATGCTCTTGAATTAAGAGGAAAGACCCGCTAATTTACAGAATTAATCTTCTCATATAAAATAACCTGCCCAGTTTTTATTCCTAGGATACTACAAGAGACTTTCTGAAAGTGCTAGGAGAGATTAACTAAATGCCATAAAGACAACTTGGCCCTGTGGTGCCAGTATACAATTAAGCAACTGACTGCTAGAGTGAAACATGTACAAGTTAGCTTTCTGCCATTGATTTTGCAGCAGCATCTCTGGCCACCAGTGGAGAAGGCTTCATTGAAAAAGACTCTGAACAACCAACTGCTCCAGATCTCCTCCAAGATCATTCCACAGTTATGAGGAATAAGGTGCTCATGACAAGTTCCCATCCCATCCTACATTCTTCAAAATAATCACAGAATTTTGTAAATCACAGATTTGTTGGTAGCAGCAAATTTTCACATCAAAATCTTTCATCTCTTCTCAAAGCGAAGTCCTAAAGCCCTACCTGCACACAGCTCTGTATTATACCATAATAGATCTTGGGAGTAAAGTAATTGAAAATAGACAAAGTAGTTCTGGAAAGGCATGACTCAATGGGCTAAGAGGTGAGCATAACTACTTGCAGTTAGCAGAAAAACACAGCGGGTACCCATTAGTACCTTGTAGTCTCAAAAATGTGAAACAGGAAGAGCTCACGAGCATGCAAGGCTTTTTTATTCTGAGCATTGGTTCCTCTGTAGGTGGAAGAAAGCTCACAAAACGTAACTTGCACAATAGTGTCACATGCAACTGTTTCATGAGACAGGAAAGAGATGATACCTATGCTGAAAAAATATTTTTACTTTGTTTTGGGAACGGAAATCTCTCTTTCAAACCTTGTTCCATGTTCACTTGAGTAACAGAAAGCAAGACTACTATATGGGTTTTCAACTAGAGCAGAGCATGTTTAGATACTATCAACAAGTTTTTCTCCAAGGGTGGTGAGATACTAGAAGAGGTAGCCCAGAGAGGCAGTGGAGGCCCTATACCTGGGGATATTCAAGGCCAAGCTCAATGAGGCTCTGAGCAACCTCATCTAGTGCAAATTGTCACTGCTTACTCCAGGGGTAAGCAGTGGCCTTTGAAGGTCCCTTTCAACTTGATGATTCTGTGATTCTATACTATGGCAGAAAGCAACACAGATCTCTGATTACATTCTAGTAGAAGGAAAAGCCATATTATTGTATTGTCTCCTGTCACAAATGCTTTTCTGAAAATGGAGGCAGATTCATAAAACCACAGAATTCGCAGAATCAGAGAATTAGTCTCCTGGAAAACCTAGCAAACTGTTCTTCAGAGTAGATTAAGAGTCTGCCTTTTTCAGTGGAGCACCTGAATTTTAGTCTGTTTGAACCATTAGCTTTAGCTTACCAGCCACCCTCAATCATTCAGTTGCCTTTTCTGATCATGAGACTCATACCACTAGTCTTTGATGGCTTCTACAGAAGGTCTTCAGACCACATTTGCTATTAGGCAGAGCACCTAGTGAATAAGTTTGCTTTTTAGTAGAGTGAGTGCAGCTTTTGGAATCACAGCAAGAATACCAGTATCTGAATGGTTAAAATGAGGCAGGGGGAAGGGAGAACATAAATTCAATGAGCCTAAGCAGGGATTCATTAAACACTCGGCTGTGAGCTAAAAATACTAGAATAAAAGTCTCTTTGTAATAAATTACCATCATTTTCTAAACACAGAGCCAGCATTATAGGCTGCGAGAAACTGTAGTTTGTGCCAGACTAGCCCTTTTCTAAAATGCTGCATAAAACCCCTCACTTTCACAGTATAAAAAGAAGCCTTCTGTCAGTGAGTATATTAAAACACTGATTCAGATGCAAAAAATGGGTATTTTTTCCATTTTCATAGTATTCTTTATGTTCTATGTCTACATATTCTAAGGTTTAGTTTTCTTTGGCTTTTAGAAATAAAAGCACAAGACTGCTTGTCTACTGACATCTTTATACTATTTGAAGTTTTTTATTTACTATCCTTGCAATTCTCATATCCAGCTCTTCCCTTGTCAATTCTGTGTAACATCGGGGGAGGATACAGACAAAATATAATCCAGTCCCCCTCACATGGGTGCAGCAACAGGAAAGGAGGCAACAAATATGCTGCAAAACAGGAAATCATGATTAGCTATTAGGCAAAGAAAAATAAAATCCCAAGAGTATGTGGGATTCTCCATCCTTGGAGACATTCAACCCTCAGCTGCACATGGCCCCAGAGATTGCAACTCAAAGTATTCTATGTACTAGACATCAGTTTCTTCTACCAGGTGGTTAAGCCACCATTGGAAAGTCAATCTCCTTTAAATGCTTTCCATAAAAATAATCTTTGTTAGCTTTTATTAAAATAGTTTTTACTGAAGCCATCACCTACATAAGAAGAGCAAAGTATGTTTATCAACCCCAGCTTTCACACTTCCTCCATTTCCAGTTAAAAACAAGCTCACGTTTCCTTCATGCACCTACCAGGAACTTCAAGTTCTGCAGGTTTTATACTCCAATTTTGAGAACAGCCAGATTCTGCCTACAGCCTGCATTGCTTCACTACAGATGCACAGGCAAGGCATAGCAATGCAGTTGTTATGTACTAACATTACATTGTCACTTAAGGCCAGTAGCCCTACTTTACCTTTTTGAGGAAGGAAAATTAATTTTCTCCTTTCTACAAAAGAAGTTGTTCAGCAGCAAGGAAAAAAAAAATTAAAATATGAAGCCTTGGACTGTGGAAAGTCAGTCCAGCCTTTTGCTTTCATAGGGCTTATTCTTTCCTTAGTCTATACTGTTCTCTTTTATAACCTCTGAATAAGCTTAGTCATCCAACTACACACACACAAGTGTCTTATGATATTAAAATACTGAAGAGACAAGGCAAAGCTCTGAAATAAACAAACAATCTCTCCTGCACAGGGCACCAAGCACAAAACACTACAAATCACTATCTGCTGCTGTGCCTTGAGAACATCTGTAAAGTCTCAATAGAGGGGATTTTGCATTCCCATTGACAGAATGAAAGCATCTTTTTACCACTGACATCTGCCACTAGCAGGCTGGTTATCCCATAAAAAAAGTCATACAGAAGTCACAGCAAAAAAAAAAAACCAAACCAAACCACCAAAACACTTTCAAAGAGACACTAACTTGATACACAACATCAAGCAGACTCCTTTGAAGCAAGGCTACAGTTAACTTTTTCCAGACGAAGAACTAACAGGTTAGGTGAGCTTGGCATTTAGCGTCCTGCTTCAAGCTCTGTTACAGCCTCAAAAACAAGACCAGGCAGTTCTCAGCAATTTTAGGGAAGGCAGGAACAGTACTGTGAGGGCAAACACCTTTGTTCAATGAAGAAAAGGAGCGGTTTAGGGAAATACTACTATTACAGGCACCTATATCAAACCTATTATATGGCAGTACTGAAACCAGCATTCCTGTTCAGGAGATGGAAAAGAGTCCATATAAGCTCAGGGTCCTGATTTCAATCAGATCTCTGACAACCTCAGTCTTGTTGTTCTGAACTGCGATAGGATGAGAACGTATCAAATACAGACTATCTATGTAACTGCTGAAGATCCACTTTGACAGATTGACAAAAATAAATTCTGAAATATTTCCCTGAAAAAAAAATTAAATCATGCAGAATTTTTTTTTTCCACTTACGAAAAGTAACAGCTGATCCTCCTCTGAGGAAACCACGATAGCCTCCTACAGGTTATGAATGATGTAATTCAGACTGCGTGTGGGAAGCTAAAAACATATCTTTCAGCATAAGGTATCTATTTTAAAGCTGTTCACTGCAATATTATCTGTAACCTTAATTAGCCGAGAAAGTTCCTCGCCCTGGTTAACCCGTTATATTTACATGCAGTCTACACCCCCTTACCACCACCCATGGCCTCCACGTCAGCTCTGGGATACACCAGTGAGGAAGCAGACATCCTGGCAGGAGGCAGAGCTCCTCTGCTGACCGCCCCTGTGCCACCAAGATCCAAACGCTGCACTCGGGACTTGCTCAATGAGCTGAGCCACCTGCAAAAGTCATTCGCACAAGCTACTTAAGAAGATGAATTTGCAGCCTTCTACACCAGCTTTTGGTTCTCCTTGCACTTTGGGCTGGTGCTACAAGTTGTGTGTTTTGTTAAGAAGGGAAAGGTTTCGATTTCATGCTCAGATTATTTGGCTAATCAACCTGCTATGTATGAAACCATAAAACAATATGACAGAGGCGTGCTGAAAGGACATTAAGAGTTGACAGAACATTAAGTGCTCATTAGCCACAGCACTGCCTACTTGTATCTCTGGGGAGAGCCCAAGCACAAGCAGGAAAACCAATCTCTTTGTGCATTGCTAGTACAACATGGCAAAAGGATGGTTTTAATACAGAGAAATTTACAGCCGGGATGCTTTAAAGTGTCCCCATTTACAGTCTTCAGGCAAATGCCATGGTATTACCTTAAAAATAAGCAGCCCCTACTTTCATTGTGAGATGGTGGCAAAGGCCCAAATTCCATACAGAGATTAGGAATTTATAGCAGAATGGAGGCATTTTCCTTAAAGAGGGTGCCCAACACAAATAGATGGAGCATTTCAAGCTTGGAGACTGAATCCAGGCTTACCAACTGAACTAGAATACACAGTCTTAACTTGCAGAAAGCTACAAGGCTTTTTACGCTTTTATGAGCATATAGATGTGCTTTTTTATTTGCCTCCAACTTCCTGAAGAGGCCATTCTTGTACCAAAGCATCTGTTAAACAGGAGTTTGTATTATACTAAAGCCTTTTCACAGAGCATACTATATCATCTTGCAAAAACAGGAGTGAGCTACAGTTATACTTAACTCCTTCTTTAAAGAATACAAATATTTAGTGGCTCTATGAGATGCTCTCCTTGCTATGATTTTGTTAGGAAATAATGACAGTTCCAAGGCATCTTAGTTCTACACTCTATAAATGAGATGGAACTGATGCTTCTTATGAACGACAAGCATTTATTATACCATGCACTTTGAGAGTCTTCCTATTTTAGGTGGAAGGGCAACCTAGAAACTCTGCATGCTTCCAGTTTTCCTTCTAACCACATCACTGAACTATTTTTCAACTTCTCGCTGAAAAAACCCCACTGAGGAAGCTTTTGGAAAAGAGACTGAAAGCAATACATCACCAGAAGGGAAAAGAGACAGCACACAGAGCACTTACCGGTATCTTTTTGTCCTTTCGGTATTGCAAACACAGCAGAGAAGGAAAAAAGCAAACCACAAAACCCTTGCGTAAAACTGGTCAAAATCCACAAACTCCTTTAAACCCCCAGCAAGTGGCAGATTAGAATGAGTGCCTCTGCTCTGTGTGCTTTTACTTAAGCTCTGGGTAGCTCCTTCTGACTGAAGAGGGGCTGGCTCTGCCTTGCGTCAGCTTGGTAAACACCACTGTGCCATGCACTATTGGCTGGAGGCAGAGCCTGCATCCCCCTCAACTCTCCATAAATCCATCCATCTCCAGCCCCAAAAAGGCAAAAAGGAAGCAGAGGGGTGTGCAGAGAAGGATCTCGCCGTCCAATTCCCCAGCAGTTTTGTGGATGAGGTTCTTGGAGAAAGGCTGATCTATTTGCTTCTCTTACATAACTGTACCCATGATTGCTATACCTTTTTTTTTTATTCCGTTTTTTGAATCATCACTTATTAGCCCAGCTAGCTTTCCTCACCTCCCACACAAAAAGTGATTTCTTAATGCAGTGAGAATTAAACCAGTAGAACTTCTTTGGGCACTGCTATCCCCATTTTCCCTAATGCCACAGAATTGGACACATGACATAACTGCAGACACCTCCCCAAGTGGACTCCCACAGCCAATGATGCTTGAACAGCTCATTCCCGTAGGAGGCACACTCAGAAAAGCAAATCTGCATGTGCCAGACCAGGTTCTGAGCTCAGTTCTTCTTCCACAAACGCCAAAAATCATTGCATTGAGTCAGTGGGTGGGATAATTGACATGTCTGAGCCATGAAATGGTGATTGAGGTACCACCACTTCTAAGTTAACCAGCACCTCTTAGCATCCATCAGGCAAATGACACAAGGCTTCTTGCTCCTGTCATACATTACTGTGCTCAAAGATAGCACTCTGCTCCACGGAAGTGTCTGAGTCCCAGGTGTTGGCCTACACTGCAGTACCTGGACAATCACCATACACAGGAGCTCCGTCAAACCCATTCCTCCCTAGGTTTCTGCTTCTAGCCAAAGAGGATGTGACCATGAATACTTATCTTGGACAGCATGGACATTAGGAAAAAACAAAATGCAACACAGAAGGCACAGGTTATTTTAACCCAAATCTCTTTGCTAATTTCTCTGTAGTTTTCTCTGTAAAGTCACTATACTAATTCATGTGAGGGCACAGCAACATTTTGAATCCATTTCATCAGTAAAACCAGACCCTCATCAAACTCCATGTTGAGATTAAAGCTGAGCCCTCCTCCCTGCCAAAAAACCAAGGGTCTTACTTCTCTGGCATGTGAACCCAGCTTTTTCAGCACCACTAAAATGCACCATTCACAGTGGTGAAAGCATCACCTAAATCCACCAGTCTCAGCACCTCCAAATATTTGATACTTCATCTTAGCCTATGCAAGGTTGGCAGCCCCACTTACAAGGGCTAAAGGGTTGGTTTTGAGTTTTTCTTTCTTAAAAAAAGACAAACATGAAACACTATCATGCCTGTATCAATATCATTTAACACAGATATGACCATAAGAGCACAAAAGGTGCTCTGTATTCAGGTATTTAGCTGAAGTGGTAAGTCAGGTTGGTATGATTACTTCTAGATCACATTACTTCTCTTACATAGCTTGCAACACTCAAGTTGCCCTGTTTCAAAAGTGTTTAATCTGAAAAGAAGACCTTATGACTGATTTGTTTCTAGAGCTCCTTTATTTTCTCCTCTTACCTGTTCAGAGTAGAGGTTAATAATCCTGTGGATGATTGTGCTGCAGCCACTGGAGTTATAGCATAAGGTGGAAATGCCTTCTACTGCCCAACCCAGCCTGCCACAGACAGGAGTCTTATCTCGACATCCCACCCACCTTCCTATTAGTGATCCAGGGATTCCAAAACAGCCTTCTGGTATTAGGCAAATACAACCCATAATGCCCTCTTCATGGCTCACTGTCCCCATTTTAAAGCGGGTTTCTGAAGAGTTTATTTTATTCCTGCCCTCCCCGACAAATGGCTGCCTCTGAACACGAAGCACTTTGTATCCTTGACCATGTCTATTCACAGCCACGCTCTACTCCCCTGTTCCAGTGTCAACATCGTCCCTTGCTTTTATTAAGAGGATGGCTTAATGATTTCCACTCCACACATAAATTGTGCTCTGCCTTGAGATCTGGAAGCTGTCACTAGGCAAGCTGATTTTTTTCTGGAGCAGAGATACTGCCGACCATGCCAGACTAAAACAATGAAATCTGTAGCCCAAGATATCACTGCTAATTTCATGAAATGATGCTTAACTGCAGGGGAGGTTCTTTCCCTGAAGTTGTTAAAGAAATCAAAAGGGCTGTATCGTCAATGTTCTTCCATCTGACTCATGAGCAGATGCTGTACAGTTTGATATAATTACGTGATTTGGCATTGACATTCAAAATGAGCTTTGAAGAGGAATGAATTTCTAGTTCTCTCAGTTAAAACAACAGCCTTGTGCATATGGGTAAAGTGCAATGCCACGTTCCCTGGCATGCAGGCAGCCAAGACACCCAAGCAGCAAATACCTCATTCTAGACTTAACCTGACCAGAACATCACCACTAAATTTCTAGAGAGACAATTTGATAGAAACATAAGAGTTGGAAGGGACCTTCAAAGGTCATCTAGTCCAATCTGCCTGCAGTAAGTAGGGATGTTTTATGCTAGATCAGGTTGCTCAAAGCCTCATCAATGGCTCCACAGATGAATGGCTCCAGGGATGGGGCCTCCACCAATGCTCTGGGCAACCTGTGCCAGGGTCCCACCACCCTCAATGTGAACAATTGCTTCCTCATGTCCAATCCAAAGCTGCCCTGCTCTAGCTTAAAATCATTGCCCCTTGTCCTGTCACTCGTACAGAGGTACTCTAGCCTCTTAACCATCCTCATGGCTCTCCCTTGCAGTCTCTCCAACATCTCTGCTTAAAATTTGAATTAATGAAACAAGTAGAGAGATAAAAACCCCATAGAGGGTAAATGCTTGAAATTGCCACACACTAGGTATAGAGGAAAGAAGTTCAAAGGAAACACACAACCAGGTAAGAATAGGAGCTGTAGTGTTCTCAAAGGGGAAGAATATTTGCGCACTCAGAGCAGAAGGCTGAACATGCACTACAGAATTACAGATTGCATAGAGTTGGAAAGGATCAAAGGCCTCCAAATCTAACTCGCCCTTGAGTGAGCAGGAACATCTTGTACTAGATCAGGTTGCTCAGAGCCTCATCTAGCCTGGCCTTGAATGTCTCCAGGGATGGGGCCTCCACTACATCTCTGGGCAGCCTGTGCCAGCGTCTTACCATGGTCATGGGGAAGAACTTCATCCTAACATCTTATGTAAAACTGCCCTGCTCTAGTTTTAAACCACTGCCCCTTGTCCTATCACTCCATGCCCTGGCAAACAGCCCCTCCCCAGCTTTCTTATAAGCTCCCTTCAGAAGTTTCATCCTAACTCTGTTTCCCTCAAAGTCTGATGAAAGCCAATGATGCCCAAAATATCCCAAATATTACATGCTGGAAAGTATGAACGATGTTTGTGGGTTCCCAAAAGTCTAACCCCAGGTGCATGGGGAGGAAGAAGGGAATATTATTGACATGTTAACACCATTAATCTTTCATTGTGTTACGTCACACAAACTCCGTGCAAGGAGTTGCCATGTTGTACAGTTAATAGAGTCATACTACAGTGTTTTAAAGGAGGTTATGGAGGGGGAAAAGCAGCCTGAAGCCAAGAACATGCTAATTAGAGCATACAATAGAAATGTTTAATCAAATAATCTGCAGGAAGAGGAGGAGGGAAGGAAATTACCTAATCCCCTGCACTACTGTGTGGTGCCTTGTGGCAAGAAATACTCTTGAAAGGGCCAAGCAAACAAAGGTCTATTGTTATAGCTACAGCTTCCAGCGAATGCTCTGCTGCATCTCAAAGTTGCCATAGCATGAAGAGCAGATGAAAATTTATATAAACTCTTCCACACTGACCATTTTTGGCAGAGGTGGGAGAGACTCATGAGATTTGCAGGACATCTGAGTAAGGGGGGGTCTAAGTAGAATTGCAAGTTCTTAAAGCACAGTAAATGCTCTTTCAGAAGGATTTGCCAACTCTAAAATGCCTGTCACTCAACAACCATGGTGATTCTCAGGCAACTGTGGAGCAATTCATTGCTGGAGTGGCAGTAGCCTAGTTACAAAGAGGCAATAAATCATCAGCGCTGTGGAGAAGCATTTCCTGTGACAGAAGTCATCCTTTGCCATCAGACAAACCTAATGAGCGTTTTTATTAAGCCCTATTCCACCATTAGATCTCTCTGTGCTCCTTGGGTACATCAGGGAAGGCCTTTGACTCAAGAGCAGCACAGCACTGTTAACACTGATGCATATGCCGCCATGCAGACAGAAATACAACTGTCCTAATGGCTTGGGTTTGATCTGTCACAGAATCACAGAGTGTAATAAGTTTGAAGGAACCTTCAAAGGCCATCCAGTCCAGCCCCCTGCAGTGAGCAAGGACATCTTGCACTAGATTAGGATGCTTAGAGCTTCACCAAACCTGGGCTCAAATGTCTCCAATAATGGGGTCTCCATCATCTCTCCTGGCAACCTGTGCCACTATCTCATCACTCATGAGGAAGAACTTCTTCCCATTATCTCATCTAAACCTGTCCTGCTCTAGTTTAAAACCACTGCCCCTCATCCTGTCACTCCATGCTCTTACAAACTGTCCCTCTCAACTTTCCTGTACAACCCCTTTATGTTTTTTACAGCCTTCCCATGACTATTTGTATTTTAAGCTGATGTCAAACCAACAATTGGCAAAAACACCTGCAAAGAGCTTGCTGTAGCCACACCAAAGATTGATTGGGCTGATAAAACACTAGCAAGTGCAAGATCGACAGAATACCCTGTGTTGTACAACAAGCTTCTCAATAGAAATGAGTCCCAGTAAGCAGTGCAGCACCGACACCCCAGATACCATAGAATGCATTGAGTTGGAAGGGATCTTTCAAGGCCATCTAGTTGAAACCCCTTGCAGTAAGCAGGGACATCTTGCACGAGATCAGTTTGCTCAGAGCCTCCTCAAGCCTGGCCCTGAATGTTTCCAGGGGTTGGGCCTCTACCATCCCTCAGCACAGCCTGCTCCAGTGCCTTACTGCCCTCACAGTGAAAATGTCCTCATTGCAATCACTGCCCAAAGTGAGATATCTGGGAATCAAGCTGCTCTCAAGATGATCCTTCATCTGGCTGGTCAAGAACAGCCTGAAGCAACAGACACAATCAATTATTAAAAATCCAAGGCTGAAAGAATGATAGGCAAAGCATTGTTCTGAAGAAAATACATCCATTTCCCAAAAGGTCAAATTCATGTAAGTCATCCACTAAGCCAGAGACACGCAGCACCAGGCTTCTTTCCAAGACAGCCAGCTTGAGTTTCTCAGGTACCTGGAAATAGCTATTGTGAAAGATTTTTTTTTTAGTTCTCCAAGAATACCTCTGAATCGTGAAAACTCCACAAGCCAAATACCACATGTGCAAGTTCAATTAACCCAGGCTGTGCATAAACACTTCCTCAAATAACTTCTTCGCTGTAGTTCTTCCCTCTTTGAATAGCAGAACTCAGATTGACTGAGCTTCAGGTATTATGGTTTCCCTTAAAAAAAGGGAAGCCTAATTTGAATACATTTCTGAGACGTACTTTTCCTGCTTGCAAAACTTTTAGAAGTCCCTTCTAGCAGAACTAGCTGAACCTGCAGTACATGCAAGTTTTCATTCCCACCAAGCTTGATGGTTAGACCACAGGCTTCTTCAGGAAAAGTTAAGACAGTCACTGGAAGTACTCACGCATCTTTGCAGTGCTTTCACTTAGCTCAGCAAAAAAAGGACATGGAAAGCTTTTGGTTATAGAAATTTAGCTATAAATGGCTGGCTCCCCATATGTGAGGGGAAAAAAGAATGTTGTAAGAGGGAAAGAGTTTAAAAACTATTCACCCTAGTTTCTATTCAACTCCCACATCACACAAATGGCTATCTTAAAATAAGACACATACCTTTTTCCTCAGGTTGTGAAGCAGAAAAGCCTTGTTCATCTCTGCGTTACCCTAAATTCCTCCCCACAGTGTTACTAAACTCTTGACATTCACTGTTTCAACTGTAGTTTACCTACAGTTCCAGTAAAAGAATCCCAAAGTGATGGATAACCTTCACACTCCTCACCTGTACCCAAGTCCATAACTCATATTTGAATATTTTCTAAGTCACTACTAATAAATATCTTACTACATTCTTTCTCCACCTCCCAACTTCTAACTTTTGGCAGTTTTTATAAGGTACAAAACCTGCCCCTTTCTAAGCATATCACCTCCAGCATTTACATATAGAAACATATGACCTACATAGCTCCAGATAATTGTCAGAAATCAGCCTCCCACTCTGCAAGCCAAGTGTCAGGTTTTAACAGATACACTATAACCACACACATGGCCAATTGAGTAACTCTGTTCCCTAAATTTCTGACATTGAAGCATGTCTTTTCAGTAATATTCTAATTAGTGTTGCACAAGCCTAGGCACAGAACAAGGGTTGCTTTGGAAAACAACCTAGTAGAACAAAAATCCATCCCTATGTATATGCAATAGATTTATAATAGAGGTATGTTGATTTCTCTCCAAATACTGTCTCTTAATAATTGAAGTTGACTACATTTTATGCTAATACAACTTGTATTTACACATAAACACAAAGTAACTTATTGTACACACGAGCTTCCATGTTAATCACCCACAACAGCCAGCAATTCAAACAGGACAAAGTTCAAGTATCTCCCCACACCTCCTCATCACTTACCTGTTCCTAGCTTGTTACCATCCACAGAGGAAAAAATAATGCCATGTTATTCAATTATAGCTCTTTTTTTCCCCTTTATAATCCCGCAGGCAGCACATGATCTAGTGCATTTAGAGAGGAGCAATACTTCCTACATTTCAAATTCAATTTGGTTAAGAAGTTTGCTGGTTATAAAAATAAGCAGGCAGTTGCACTTTCCTTTACCTCTCTGCAGGCACTAACTCAAAAGTCATTCTCAAAGAGTAGTCAGAATTCAGTGCAGGAAACACCATCCTAAATTTTACTCCTCCATTGTGCCAAATGTATTCTCACCAAATAAAAGCCAACAACAGATTACTTCAAGCACAGATATGTAGCTGTACTATACTCCTAGAGAGACCCATGGGGTCCAATTTTAAGTAAGCGCTAAGGAAACTGTTATTTTTAACTTAACTTATAGGTAGAAGTATTTGAGGAATTGCCAGTTTCAAGTTTTGAGATTCCTATGTATAGAGGAAATGCTGTCTTCAAGGAACAGAAGGTATCTGGCAGAATATGGCAACTAAGTACAGTCTTCAGCTACAACTAGAAGAACTCTGATGGAAAACTATTTTCAAGCATCTTGGTAATTTTTGAAAAACACTATCTATTATTTTTCTACCAAGACAGTGGCATGTTTGGGTTTGTTTGTTTTTTTTTTTTAATAATCTTGATCTCCAGCATCTATTTTGGCTTTTGTCCTCCTCACTGAGGAAAGAAGAATCTGACAAAAACCTAGCACATGAAGACAAAAGTAATTTTAAACTGATACAGTGGAGGGATAGTGACAGTCACCGTGGCAGAGAACTTTTCTAGCATTAGACAAAGCATGGAGCCACTGCTAGAGAGCATTAACACAGGAGTTTCCTGGATAAGCTTACTTTTTCAGTGATGTTAAGTCACATCACTAACCCTAATAAAAATCACATCAACCAGATAGCAATTTGACTCTTAGTAACTGCACTAATGAAGAAAGACAACCAAAAAAATTACATTCTTCCTTGTTCCAAACTCACCAGAATGCAAATCTTCAAGATTTGGCCTAGAAATTGGTAAGAATTCCAAACTGAGGTTTGGAGATACAAGCCAGTGTATTTCTCATCATCCAATGCACTTATTTCCCCACATAATGTTCTCCAGCAAAATAGCTCAATACAACACACATGCTTAAAGCTGTATCGTATCTAAGATTCAACCTCTGTGGTTAGTTCTCCTATTTCAAAGTTACCTGAAGAAGTTTTAAAACCAAGTGCAACTGCAGAGTTATAGACCAGACTAAATTTGAATTAACAGACACACGAAAGAAAATCTGTGCCTCTTTCCCATGTATTTCTGACATGCAAATATAAATGAAGAAGTATCACAACACTCAAAACTCACTTTGGCTACCACCTTGCACTTTGTACCTATAAGAAACAAGAAGCAGGCCTTCAGCTATAAAAAATGACTCATTTTCTCTTGAGGATAACTTTTTCCATTCAGGAAATGGTAAACACTGCTGGGTAAATGCACAGAAGAGAGTACAGGCACAAGAAATCACAGGCTTGACAGCATGCTGACTAAGTTTTAAAGAGTACCAGACACTTCAGAACACAGCAGGACTTTGCACAGTTTTGAAATTAATTTCACAGGATTTACAGCACGTACTTCTTTATTAACTACAGTGACTTGTTAGTGTATTAATAAATTCTGTATTAGCAGACTTCAGCATCTTGAGAAAGAGGTGGAGAGAGGCCTCTACTGTAACACACATGAAATACCAAGGCATTCCCAAGCTTGCCTTTGCTTACCTCGGAAACCTTAAGTCCTTTCTTTCTAGTGTGGCAAAGTTAACAATTACCTAGCACAGAGGAATCGTTTCACTTGCCCTTTTTCAGTCAGCTGCTCATGGCATAGCAATTTATTCCAAGAAATCTGGCTCTTCAGGATTAATCTTTGCAAGTTTTGAGGGGTAGCTTGGCTCCCTCAGGACCAGCATTATTTATGAATGTTTCTCCCAATGACTAACAGCTGCTCACATTGAGCAGAGTGGGGCCTCCTTCACACACATTTGTAAAAGTTAGTGGAGTCCTGCTCACATTGTTGATGCTGCTTCTCATTAGTTACCCTCCTGCTTAAGGACTCCTCATGTCATCCTTTGGCACAGCAGAAGGACAGCAGACAGCAGGCAAAAGGGTTCACACATCTTTAGGTTTCCTCACACCACAAAAGAGACACTGAGGTTCTGCAGTGGATCCAGAGAAGGGCAACAGAACAGGTGAAAGGTCTGGTGAATAAATCTTATGAGGAGTGGCTGAGGGAGTTGGGGGTGTTCAGACTGGAGAGGAGGAGGCTGAAGGGAGACCTTCTCACTCACTACAACTACCTGGAAGGAGGGTGTGGAGAGGTAGGGGTTGGGCTCTTCTCCCAAGTAACAGGCAACAGGAGAAGAGGAAACAGCCCCAAGATACACAGGTGAGGGTTACATTGGATATGAGGATAAATTTCAAGCATTGAAACAGGCTGCCCAGGAAAGGGGTTGAGGCACCACCCCAGGAGGTATTTAAGTGATGGGCAGACACAGAGCTTAGACATATGGTTAGGGATAGTTCTTACAAGAGCTGGGCTGATGGTTGGACTAAAACTAAGAAATTCCCTTACAACCAAGACCATTCTATGACTGTAAGATGTTACAACCCAGACTCAGCAGAGATGCCAAACCATGTTCAAGTTCCAAGCAAAGAAAAGATTGAAGGGACCTCATTCCAGCAGTTAACTATCAAAAAGACATAGTACTAAAGAATTACCAACACGGCACATTCAGCACAGCCAATTTGACACCAAACAAGTAGAATGAGTTAGGCAAGTGGGACAAAGGCCCCAAGTTTTTCAGGCTGAGAGGACTGACAGGCAAGCAGCCTTAGCAGCATCTACTGCCTCCATCTAAATTGACTTGCTGTTTGTGCCTGTAAGAGCTTCAGAACCAAGTTTTCTCTCACGTTCAGTCTCACCTCAGAAACTTCAACACCAGCTGTGGAAGAAAGATGTATTCTATAAACATAAAGAAAGAACTTTGGCTTTGCAGCCACTGTTGTACTTCAGCTCTTACACTGAAATCACTCCGTACTTTCAGCATTTCTCCAATGGAAGCGTGTGAACTCTGCATCCCCAAAATAAACTCTGAACTGTAAAAATAAATATCGTGCTGTCACAAGTTCACCCTCCTCCAGCCTCTATTTTATAGTATTTATTGTGTAAACATGACTGTTGGGAGAAAAAGTTGCAAGATCAGTGGCACCAAACAATTCAAATACTCTCAAACTACAGAAGCATCAACAAACCAACAAAACAAGGAGTGTATCATCTTCAGTGATTTTACTGATTTCTGAGGTGAAGCGTTTTAATGTTAGTAACTTCTTCCAAGCTGACTGAAGCTTTTATTCTTGGTTAGAAAGACTCAATCAACTGTAGAAAAAAACCCTCCTAACTGTAAACCCTGCAAAACCAAACAACAGCTCCAACAGAAACAGGTAAATACAAACTAAAAAGATATCATCTAAAGGAAGTCCTCTCTTTAAAACAAATTTAATAAAGTTATAGTACCTATGCCATATTAGAAATGAGAAACAAATAGAAAATAATTTATTTTTAAATAAGACTTAAGAGAAGGATAGAAACATTATATAGTTGAAGTGCAGGAGTGCAACAGTTCACACAAAGATTCAGTCTCAGAACTGGCCCAACAAGAACCATGGAGCTAAGCTCCCACGTAACAAAGTACCATTTCTGGGAATAACTGCACATTCCTAATCTTGCTGGATAGAGCTATTTTTTTACTGTTTCTGGTATTAAAACTAAGTGTGCTCTTATTAGCTGAGCTGGGATTTTCATTTGTCCTAGGTCCTTATTTTAAGGAAAGGATCATCATGTCTAACATTTAGGGGTACAAGCTTAGGAACTTCTGGGTGCCTGTCTTTTCAAGTCATCCTCCCTAACTCAGTACAAGGAAAAGCTTAATACAGTTCTAATAAATGTGATTTCTATCCCAACACCCTCACATGTTACTAACCAATTTTTTTACTAACAAATTTAAAACACCTGAGTTTCCTACAAGTGCTTAGTCTTGAAGTTGTGATACAGAAATCTACCTTAAAAGTTAAAATTTGATAATGAGAAAAAGAAAGACTGCAAACCCTCTCCCCAAAGCATCAGTGTAATAGTTGTACACACCGAAGCAGCAAGATTTGTCTTTCCCTGAAAAATAAAAGGTCCAGAACACAACATTTAACGAAAGATAGTAGAAGATGTAACACAAAGGGGCACTAAAATACTACAATCCAAACTCCCAGTGAAGTGGCAGCCAACTGCAATCCAAGATCACAAGCAAAGCTTTCTTGTTAATTGGAAGCAACATGAAATCTCTTTCCAACCAGAAATGCACAGTGTAATCTAAACCAGCTCCAGCCTACAAAAGCCTTTTGGATAACTGCTTGCAAACTCAGCATGCTCCCGACAGTTTTTATTGTGGTACAAATGAATAATCTCTAATTAAATATTTAAAAAAAAACCCCCCATATATACTTCCAGTCTGTAAGTTTAGCCCAGAGTGGAATATTGCAACAAGATTCTACTTCCTTAAGTGTCTCTTCAAAATGTGCCAAGACCATTAGTTAAAAAGATAATCAAAATAAAGCCATTGTTAATAAAATAAAACTACGTCATACCATGGCTAGAACAACTAAAGAACTGGTCAGGGAGGAAGGATTATTTCCTGGCACAGTAATGTACCAACAGATTGAGCGCTCTCCCTCTTTATTACTGTATTAAGCTTCCACAATGTCTCAAAAAATAAAGCTGAGGTTTGTAGCTCATCTGTTTAACAGATGTTCAACTGTTGTGAGAGGAAGGGCTTTATTTCTTGGAAGACAGTGCAAATAAAAGCATACTTAGAAAAGAAACTAAAGCCCAAATTCCAGTTTTGTTCACCTACCAGCCTCCTCCTCAAACCTAATGCCTGAGCCTCATTATGCAGGTGCAAGCAAGGATTCATCTGCATTGAAGCAAAGTGAATTAACCAGACTAAGCAAGATTGCTATCAACCTACCTAAGCAAGACTGTGCTAGAGCAGATCTGGGCTGGATGGGTAATTTAATTCACCACTCTGATATTGGATAAGCCCCAAACATTCAAAATAATTGCACTGCCATCAGAAACAATGCATAATGGCAGCTACAGTATTGTTTGTTTGAAGAGATGAAGCACTCCAATGCCAGATACATTCCAGCTTCTCAAACCACCAGCTTCAATCATGTTCCACATCTATTCAGGAATGAGAGTAGTGACAAACTGGTACAGATTGCTTAGAGAGCTGGTAGAAGCCCCATCCCTGCAGACATTCATTGCCAGGCTTGAGGAGGCTCTGAGCAACCTGATCCAGCGCAGAATGCCCCTGTTCACTGCAGGGGGTTGGACTAGATGGCCTTGGAAGGTCCCTTCCAACTCCATAGTTCTATAACATTAAGACCTTGTTGTAAGCCTTCTGACTTATACACAAGTATTTGACCATACTAAGTTCTCTCTGACCCACCGTATTTCATTAGGTAGAAACTTCTTCCTAAGAGATGAGATTCTCAAATTGATAACACAAGGCTTAAACAGCTACACTACTGTTACAGCTCCAGACCATACTGGACAATCTGTTAAACTTCACCTTAGCACTTCACCTTTTATTTTAAAATAAGAATCCATTCATGAAAGGAACTTCACAGAAAAATGAGAGGCACATTGGAATATACAGCTGATCAGAAAATAAAAGAAATACACCACATGAACCCAAGCCAGTAAACTCATGTGAAGCAATTAGGTGTTCTATACTTCAAAAGTTTCAGGTTGTTAACCACCAATACATACTGCTCAAAACCAGTTTTAGGACTTAGACTGTTGAAAAAAAAAAATAGCAGCCATTGAAGTACTGCTATCTTTAATCATGAAAGCCATTATTATGATTAGCATCTCCTGCTTATTTGCTCCAGTCTCCTGAGATGTAAAATAAAACTGTAAACATTTTCAAAGTTACAGTGCCAAAAGTCTTCCTGCTATTAATCACACCCATTGTACTCAAGTTTGTATTTAGATTTAGCCAGGTGTGAAAACTGGTCTAAGCAAAGGAAAGTTCATCTTCCCACAATGCCTCATTATTACTGTTGTGCAGGCAACAGCAAGAGGAGGCAGAAGGTGTTGTCCACAAACCAGAGGAGAACATGTCACAGGGGTACAGTCACAGACAAAGCTATACAAAGCAACAAAGGAATTTTCAGCCTACCACATCAGAAGGGTGTACAGTCAGCCTAATGACAAAACTTAAGACAGAGCTCCCTAAACCTTCCTAAAAAGACCTGTTATTAAATTTATTTCTCTCACATTAGTGAGAAAAGTCAGGTCATGAACAAGCTCTGGTCAGCAGGTATGAAGCAAAGAAGGGTCCAACGCTGCACTACTTGGATCTGAGTAAGGAAAGTGATGCAAGTGCACAGAGCAAGGAGATGAGAAGGAGAAGGCACTGCTCTCAACAAGCAGTAAGGATTATTTCAGCTCAGAGCCTCTGGAAACAACCTTCAGTGGAAATCCAACACTAGGACATGCCAAATACAACTCAGTAGCTTAGCAGCCACCTCTCTAAAGTAATCTGCAGTTTTATAAAAGCTGGGGGTAAATGCTGTAGAGAGATGTTATCCAATGAATAACTAAAAGCATTATGTCTCATCTTAAAAAAAAAAGAAAAAAATTTATAGAACCAATATCTCTATGGAGAGTAATAGCGAGAAAACACTAACAGCTTGTATTTTTCCACACTTGCACTTCTTAAAGGTAAATTAAAGATTCGTTTGGAGGGAATTCTGGAAGTAGTTAACTGAATTTGCTCTTCAATTTTTTTCAGATAGAGAAGTTCAAGAATCACACAGAATCACAGAATGACCCGGATTGGAAGGGACCTCAAGGATCATGCAACTCCAACCCCCCTGCCTAGCAGGGCCACCTAACAAACACATTTACTAGATCAGGTTGCCCAGGGCCCCGTCCAACCTGGCCTTGAACACCTCCAAGGACGGGGCATCCACAACCTCCCTCAGCAGCCTGTTCCAGGACCTAACCACTCTCCTAGTAAAGAACTTCCCCCTAATATCCAAAGAACTTCCCCCTAACATACAAGAGCAAGGAGGAAAGTTTGTTCTCTTAGAAAAAACTGGGTAGAAGCAAACTCACCTTGTCCAAGAACTGAGAGATTGTACCCGCACTTCCACTTGGATTTACGATACATAATCAAGAGCTGGCAGAGGGAAAAGGACCTGTTGATGATGGTGGCTGTCAACAATGGGCTCAGATCAGTTAGTTGCTAGTGCAGACAGGACAACATTTTTCAACACTGCGAGAGAAAGCGAGACCATATGGTTAAGCCCCATCCACATCACCCACTGAAGACTGTCAGCTGGGAGAGACAGAGGTGGGAAGGCTACCTGCTGCTCACAGTCCCTGGAAAGAATGGTTTGAGAGCTTTGTCAATGTTCACTCAGTGTCTACTAGAATAAATGGATTTTTTGAGAAAAGCATGAATAACACATCCGTGAACAGAGCATATGCTCTTGTGTTTGATGAGGATTCCCAGGGCAGAGTAACTCAAAAATTCAGTTGCTCAGAAATAACCAAGGAATTCAGTCACCAGTCAGCTGGGTTCAGCATACTTCAGATTTACTGAAACCTAAAAAACATGTCGTGAAATTACACAGGATAAGTCTAAGTTTTACTTTTACAGAAGACTGACAAATGCAGATAAGCGTTAGAGAAGTTATGTCAGCAGGCACCCTGCCTGTATGCTGTTCAAAACAAAGCAAAACAAAGGTACAAAAGAGCTGGCTTCAACTTCAAACTACCTTGAGTAGGACAAGCTGGACCACACAATCTCCAGAGCTCCCCTTCAAAATAAATTAATAATTCATTGTCAAACCTGCACACTATGGCAGCAGCATGAGTTCTGCACGCTGAGATGAAAGCACTGCATAGGAAAACAATCCCTTACCACCTATTCTCATGACTTGCAGCAATACATGCACTTGATCATTGCTGCCTTCTTAAGAGCACATTTTGTTGTTAAACAATTTTAAGGCAGCATAAAATACCAGTGCCCACAAGTGCAGCAGTCCTGCCTCCTGTACAGCATTTAGATCATAGAATCTGTTGAGTAGGAAGGGACCTTCACAAGCAATATAGACAAAACTCCCTGGATTTGAATGCTTCTAGAGATAGTGCCTGCACCACCACCTCCCTGGGCAACCTGGACCAGTGCCTCACCACCCTTATGGGGAAGAACTTCCTCATGTCTCATCTAATCTTACCCTGCTCTTGTTTATAACCATTGCCCCTCAGCAACCTAGATAAGGTAAGGTTTGTGCACAACCATGGTGTTCACAAATTCACTCCCTGATCTGTTTCTTACTTTGATTTACTTGGTTCCACATGTGCACCTGAACACAGGAGAGGAGCAGAAAGCTGAGACCATCCTTTGTGTAGTGGTCTTTGTGTTCCTTTCCAGAGTAATAGTCACGTTTTTTGAAATTCATGTTCTAATTAATAGTGAGGCAACAGAAAACAGGGTTTGTTCCTCAACAGCACTTAAAAGCCGCGTTTAATCTCAAAAAAACATGGAAATGCAATCACTCCTATTTTTAACTCTGGAGTTAATTTTTGTTTTCTTTATACTCCCTCTTCTATCCGAGTTTTGTTCTTTCAGATAACAAAAGCTACAGTCATCAGCAAAAGACAGCTTACAACAACAATAATCTTATTAGCATCGCGTACTGAGTTAACACTAAGCTTACATGAAGGGCATTTGAAAATTAAGTTCAAAACCAACAGCAATAAATTAAAAAATTCACGTTCTGCCTCAGCTACAAAACCAGACATGCAATAACTCTTCATTCTGTCTTAGAATCATAGAATCAGAGTTGAAAGGGACCTTTCTCAGAGGTCATCTAGAGCTAACCCCCTGCATCGAGCAGGAACATCTTGCACTAGATCAGGTTGCTCAAGAGCTTCATCAAGCTTGGCCTTCCACTGTCGCACCACTCTCATGGGGAAGAATTTCTTCCTAACATCTCATCTAACCCTGCCCTGCTCTAAGTTTCAAACCACTGCCCCTCGTCCTATCATTCCATGTGCTGGCAAAAAGCCCCTCCCCAGCTTCCCTGTAGCCTCTTCAGGTACTGGGAGGTCTCCTGCAGCCTTCTCTTCTACAGGCTGAACAGCCCCAACTCTCTCAGCCTGTTCTTGTAGCAGAGGGATTCCAGAGACTATGACTTGGGCTGGATCACTGAATTAATGGTAGTGTAGGATTCCCTGGGATTTTAAATCTCTGTCTCAAAAGACATGTCTTCCTCACTTTGATGCATGTTTTAAAAGAATTGAGCAACACTAGCAGAAAGCAAAGTTGCCGAGCAGAAACCAAAACAGACTGTCATTTAGTAAAATGAGACTCAGCAGGAGGAGCAAGAGAGGCAGAGAGGGGGTGAAAGTCAGGCTGCACTGAGTGCCATGCTCTCCACACAATGGAAGGGAATCCTGCTCCACTGAGGGCTGTGAGCCACCTGGCCAGAAGCCATGGTTATGCACAGCTACTTGGCCCTGAGGGTTGAAAATAAAAGATGAACAGCCAAAATACGAGGACAACAGACACAGCTGTCAGGCAGGGATGAGCAGACCTGATGATTGTAACATTGTGAAGTCTCCAGCTCACGTTGGTTGGCTGCTTTGCACCATGCCCTGCTCTTTACCTCAAGTTACTTCCTTCCGCTCTTTGTCTACCTACCATAACTCTTACTTGTGCTCTATTTTTCTTCAGAGTTCAAGGTCTTATGCATATACTTCCAATCATACGTGATATGAGCACTACAAAAATCAAAGTTTACAATTCCTTTTCCATCTCAGGTTTTTATAAAACTCAAGTTTCTTGAAAAACAGTTGATGGACTCTGTTTATAACACTACCCTTAGTCACAGAACACGGGTCAGTATTAAAGACAGGCATTCACTAATAACAATTTAGTTTCTATAAATGGAGAGTTTGGCCACTGCAGAGAAGTGTGATCTACAGCTCTCACTCACATAAACAGCCCTCAGCCACACAAATAAAGGCTGTCAAGAGCCTTCTCCAAATTCCTGCAGGGGAAAAAAATTAAAACGAGAGCAGATTGGATGGAACAGCTCTAAGAAAAATCAGTAATGGTGGCTGTAAAAATCTAAAATTAAAATAAGTCTGGTTTTTGATGCTTTCAGTACGCACAGTACATTAAATCTGGCATCAACCCAATGGAACATGAAGTACTTGTGGACAATGTCTGCCAAGAGCTAGAAATACAGCACTTAAGTCTTTAAAGAACAGAGAGCCTCAGACCATTTCTACTTTATGCATCTGGAAAAAAAAAAAATTAAATCAAGGTGATCTTTCCAGGGGAGCGTTTGTACTAAATCTAATTGGTGTGCTTTGTGCAATACTGAATTGAGCATATGTCAACTGGCAGAGAGCCCGTATTTGTCATTTTATAATCCCTTCCACTTGTGACAAAGGTTGCAAACAGATGTTATACCTCCCCATACTCTAAATCACTGTGCTTTCCCCCGTAGCAGAGGCTTGTGTCTCAGAGAAGCTCTGTACCTGGTCCTTGGTCATGGTGATTTTTCTAAACATCTGACACAGTAGAAGAAAATAGAAACGGGAAGCCTGACCCCAGGGGACTCAAACTGCACTACCAGTTTTTTCACCCACCTTCAGATTTTCTGGTACTTCATTAGTTTTCATGCCAAAGAGCAGAGCAAGACTTGATTAGCAACTGAATGCTAATCTGAATTTCTGTAGCAGCCTCCAAACATTAGCAAATTAAGCAGCAACACACCTGTGAATTCCTTAGCTTTATTAAAATAAAGGCAGAAAACATAAGGGAGACAAGTTCAACACATATCTAGAGTTTTGGAAACACCATCCATCATCCCAGCATAGAGGTTCTTCTGCCGAAAACCTCCCATATACTGAAAACTCCTAGTTGGGACACTATTCTACTTTTGCCAAGCTTTTTGTTTTACATGGGAGAGTTAAAACATGCTTCACCACATCTCCCAGGACTCCATAAGTGAACACACCCCTCCTGTCTTTAATAGCCAGTATGAGGTGATTATAGAAGGACCACAGTGCCAGTTCTGCCTTGGGAAAATGGAGAGTGAGAGAAAACAGACGATGTTACACTCAACATCTGCTCAGAGCCGGCAAGAAACTTCTCATGACATCTCACTCTACACATAAACCAAGCAATATCTAGATTTTTAAAACCACTACCTCCTGATGACTGAGGCTTTGAAATGTATACCAAAATCTGACTGTTAATCATCCTCACTAAGAGATATAAAAAAGCAGCAGCATGCCTACAATACTTGCTGTTTTGGACTTGAAGAGACTGAAAGACACCAGATGCTGGGTCCACATTCTTATTGAAACAATTAATAAGCTCTTCACTTCTCCCTGGGCTTGGTCCTTCTCAGTTTTGAGGTAAAGGTTAACACTTCCAATGCCTTTTGGATCAGGCTCCTATTTCTGCTGTTTAAACACTGTCAACTTAAATGAGCTCCTCCCCCAAATTATGGTAAGTGACAGATTGCAGGAAAAATGCTTGTAACACTTTCCCTCTAGAGGTAGGGGTTTCCCTGCTAACTGTGCATATTGGAACAGTGAAGTATGAATAGTTACTTCAATGAGGGGGAAAAAAACATTAAAGAGTGTATCTATATTGGAATAGAAATTCAAAAGCAGCTGCTGTATCTAAGTCACAAGTGCTAATAAGCCCCCACGTTTTACTACAGCATTCTGGCCTTTCTCAACCAGCAGTGAGAGGTAGAAGGAGCTGCTCTGGGTTGACATGTGCTGCTCTGAAAGCCTCAAAGCTAATTTTTACAGTACTGACTATAAAAATATGCACACCTATGAGGAAAAAAAAAAAAGATAAAAATAAAAGCTACTCAAGTATTTATCTGTTTGCACGATCAAGTTGAGTTTCTGAGCCTCAGCAGGCAGATGACAACCTCAACAGAACAATGCATCGCATCTAAAAAAACAAATGCTAAAAGCAAGCTAGCTGCTACCCTCACCATGGTTCACTCCAGCTCTCTGCAGCAACCTTCAGTAGTCTACAGAAACTTCAACCAACAGGCAACAGCTCATATTGCACCAAAAAGGGAAAGCTCTACTTCAATGATACTTCATATGTACCACATACAGCCCCAAATGATTGATGTGGGCTATCAGCAGCACAAAAGTTGCTTTAAAAAAAAATAAAAATTCAAAGGACAAAGATTCATTATGGTAGGTCCACCTCCCACAGGATCAAAGAGAAGATGACCTGGCTGTGAAAGTCACCTAGGCACAAAGGGGTGATCAAGTGTCTTCAGGTTAATAATTTGTCTTAAACTTGGTCACCTAATCCCAGAGCATGAAATGCAGTTACATTTATCTGTGGGGTTTATATGTATGATTTGTTTATACCTATATGAAAATATAAGTTTAAGAGGGGCAGAGACAACAGATTAAAGCAGGAAACAGTCCTTTTCTAAATCAGAAGCACTAGCATTTGCCCAAACATCATCACATAAAAATAAAAAAACACACAAAACACACTGAGAGCCTCCTTTTGGGCCTTTTGGTTCTCCGCACTGCTTACTTGAAAATCCAAAAAAGGTCAGCTCTTTTCCCTGTTATAAAGCTACTTTTAATGATTGCCTCCATAAGTTTTAAGGAGTTGAAGCTGCATCTCTCCCCACTCTTTGCTTAAAGTACACTTGAACAAATATCCCTCCAACACACAAATAGCAGGTGTTGAAGTAAGCTATTATCACAATGATTTATTCCATAGTTTCACTACTCTCTTCTCCCCTATAATTAATTCAACTTCTTACCATCACTATTGATGCTAAAAATATTCTAACATTACAATGCCAATCCAGTGCAAGAACAAGCTGGAGTTGTCTATTTCTGGGTAAAACCAGAGATGGTCTTTCCATGTGGCTTTAATTCATCCTTTTAAAGCACAAACAGATGACAAAAGAGTCACCTGAATATATTAAATCATCACCAAACAACCAATATTCCTCCTCCTCTCCAGCCCAAGTTTACCAGCTTCATGTCTGTTGGCCATCCAAGCCTAGACTTTGTCCTAGGACTAAGAGTGGGCCACTCATCAAGCAAGCAGAAAGACAGACACCACTAGAGCATACCTAGTTTAAAGAAAAACATCCCTTAGGAAGCTGAGCATGGACTCATACCCCTTGTTAGTATCGCACACCCTTCCATGGTGTGCTGAAAGCAGCATTCCTAAATCTGAAGCTGACCTACCAAAGTCAGATTGTGAAGATGTAAACAGCAATATTAACTGAAGAGTCCCTAACTCTGGGTTCCCACATGTCAATGAATAATCAACTCAGGTCACTTAGTCTCCCTGAGTTTCACCTGGTAAAAACTCTCCTACCTTCTATCAGATTTTTGTCATTCTTAGCAGCATGCTGTATTTTCTTCCCTAGATTCAAACTAGAATTCAGCAGAAGGGAACCAGATGCAAGAGGAAGCAGACACCCCACATGTGACATGAGCTGAAGGTCGAGACCCCTGTTACTCTCTTTCAGTGTAGAACACAAGTTCAAAGTCATCTTCCTCTGGCCTTGAAATACAGCAGCAATCTAAACACAGCAGCTCAAATGTAGAGCTTCTAAAATGGCTCAGAGAAAAAGCAAACCAAAGCCAAGCAAAGAAAAGATGTATTAGTGGGAAATGGCAGAACTGGCATATTTTTAGAATTAGCAGTTCATCCCAAGAGGTGCATTAAAGAAGGAAAATGAGCAACAAGTTCTTTAAAAGGAAGCAATTTGCTTTGTAGTAAGCCTCCATGCGTGATGCATTTTGGATTTTCCCCTAACCTCATACCCAAATAAACAGTTCAGCTATATAGCATGACTGTCTCCAGGGACGGGGCCTCCACCAACTTGCTGGGCAACCTGGATCATCATCCTCATGGAGAAGAACTTCTTCCTAATGTGTTATCTAACCCTTATTTTCACAGATGAAACTTGTGTTAAGCCACAATTAAGACAGTATTTATTCCCGTAAAAACATTGCACTGACCTACAACTGTTTCAGATAAGAGGAAAGGACATCAAGGCAGCATCAGACAAAAATCTCAGTATGTATTTTAACACTTAAGAGGATTGAAATTCCTAAATAGGAATTAATCAGGGGCCACTTTACCATTTAAAGTGAAGAATCTGCAGACAAAGAAAACATAGGTAAAATAATTAAGTCTGTATGATTTTAAAGTCAAGTCCTTGCTATTCAACGCTGCTCAGACATTAAAAGCAGAAGGGACTGAGGGCAGGGAGAGCAGGCATTTTTGAGCAGACCACTAACTGTCAGAGAGACATGATTTTAACATGAGGAAAGGAATTACAAACATAAGAAACTCTGAGCCTAATTTTGCTACTAGTTCAACCTTGTCTCACAGCATTCTAATGGGCTTGATGGTTAAGGGGGCTATGTATACAGGCACACTGTTTTCCATATCTGAAGTCTACAGCTCCATTTAGGTGCTCCCTGTGCTGCCAAAGCTGTGCCCGATTACCTTTTGAGGGAAAAGTGACCAGCTGGATAGAAACATCTCAAACTAGATCTATCCCAGAGCTGCCAGTTCAGCTGCCCTGACCCAAAGAACAATTAAGACTTTTGTGCTGTTGATACAGGTCAAGAGTTTACCATCCTACAGGACAAGCTGGCAGAGGGGAGGGAGAAACTAACTCAACAGCTGCCACCTTCCAGTTGCTCACTATCCAACTGTTAGACAATTAAGCAGGAGCACTGATGAAGCACACAGGACAGAAGGAGGAGCTCAAATCAGATCACTAAATTTGCTCTCACCACAGATCTAGAAACTCCTGCAGGCCTTGAGCTCCAGCAATGCCAAATCTCAGGAGTCTTCCTAACTGACAACAGATTGGTCCCTTGAAATTTGATCTCTATCTCACATCTTGTCCATGAAGTAAGGAAAATGGCTATCACAGCTTAGGAAAGATTATTTAAGCATTTGTAATGAAATCAAAAGGGTTAACTGCTGTTGCAGAAACACCACATACTTGAAATACAAGCAACTAAGTACATCCAAGCAGATGACTCAATTGGCAATAGAAGTAAAACAACATTGATGGTCATCCACTTAAAGACTATTCCAGCTAAGGAAGGGTTTGTTTATTGTTTTGATGGTTTCGAGGGGGGAGATGAGATTTCTTTTTCCATCTTCTCAAGTGCTCCAATAAACTATCCCCCCAAAGAATCTTACTTGACCAAATTATTAATCCAATCCCTTATCTTGCATGCATCTAAAAACATTTTTTGATACATCTGACTTCATCAAAATCCCAATCATAGAATCACTGCTAGCAGGGGTCATAAAGGCCATCTAGTCCAACCCCTCTGCAGTCAGCAGTGATATCTTGCAATACTGCAGGTTGCTGAGAGCCTCAGCAAGCCTGGCCTTGAATGTCTCCAGGGACAGGGCCTCCACCAACTTGCTGGGCAACCTGGATCATCATCCTCATGGAGAAGAACTTCTTCCTAATGTGTTATCTAACCCTGCCTTGCTCTACTTTCAAACCACTGCCCTTCATCCTATCACTCCATGCTCTGACAAACATCAACCCATGAAATAGCATTCTCTAGTATCTTTGGTAGATCACTTCCTGTTTAAGTCTATTCAAATTTAGATTTTCCCTGCCTTATTTACTCTTCATCTCTGCACTAAACTTGACAATGCAGAGCTTCAGCCCCTATAGCAAAAGTTACAGAG
The DNA here is from genome assembly GCA_013400935.1 of Turnix velox. Lineage (NCBI taxonomy): Eukaryota > Metazoa > Chordata > Aves > Charadriiformes > Turnicidae > Turnix > Turnix velox. Next base: position 97,133 of record VZTY01015132.1, read on the forward strand.
CCATAAATGGAAATACAGCACTTGGCAAGGAAAGCTTTTCCACAAAAACAACATTTCCTTGAACACCAGATACATAAACAGCAAAAGCTTGCCTGCATCTGGGATTCTGATTAGCTTTCACAGAACCACAGGGATTGGAAGGAACCTCAAGAGATCATCTAGACCAATAAGATGGTGCAATTGCTCCCTCCAACACACATGCCCACCCTATTCAGTATTTCTGTACTATTAAAAAGACCTCTCCTAAAAGCAACACTTTTTCACATTCTAGAAAACACATTTATGCAGGACTGTAAGGGAAAAACATCTGGTTAACATAGTTGTATAGCCAGCATCAAGGGAGATCAAGAGCATTCTGAGCCAGTACAAAACACACCCAAAATCTTCTGCAACATACGTGAGCAAGGAAAGTATTGCAATGTGCAGATCGAACAAATCCTCTTCCCAAAAGGAATTTAATTAGAGGACCAGAGTAAGAGGTTTTGACCACACCTACTCTGAAAACTGACATACCCCTTAAATTAGACAAATCAAATTACAGGACACTCCTGATGCTGAAACCACAGAGAGAAACACGTAACCACGTTCAGTCCCCTCTGCTCTTGAGTACATGAGATCCCAGTTCAAAAGTCAGCATTTATGTAAGTGGGTACCACAGGTGTCAGTCTGAATTCAGCTGCTGTGGCTGAATTCAGAAGCATGGATTAAGAAACAAGGTCAGCAGATTAACTTTTATTACCTATTCATGAACTGAACCGTGCTCCTGCATGTCAGGAACCAGAGGAGACCATCAATCTTTAACCAAGTGCTGCATTCAGCCTGCATCAAACAAGCTGCTGACCAGTTCACCTTCCAGCCCATGTCCTGAAACATCGTCTTGCAGCATTTACACTGGCCAGAAAATGTTGCAGGTAGCCTGCTGTTAATCATCACCTATCTTCAGAAGAGGACAAAAGATATTCCTTGTAGAGCCTGTGGTTTCAACCATTCTACAATCCTCTACAACTACAGGGTTATTCCAGAAAGGCCATTTTTATCAGTAATCAACCTTTGGTACTCCAAATCACACAATATGGCTCAGTGAAAGTCCATGGCAAAGGACTCGCCTAGGTAGCCAATAACCACACAAAAGCACTGAAGAACGTAATGCAAAGGTTCTTCAGTGCATGAAAAACATCATGAAAAGTACTGAAGCAGGATCCCTTTTTCAAATCAATATAAATATGGGATACTTGGAAAAGAACAAATTCATAGTTCAAGGATATAAATTTTTCTGCAAATCAAGTTACTGTCAATACTTTTTACTGCTTTTGGGAGAAAGTAGCAACTGGGTAGAGCTTGCTCTTTTGCAGTTTAAGGAAGATTTCTACCATGACAAACAGCTTCGTCTTTTTTTAAGCTGGAAAGCAGATTTTTTGATACCTTAATTCAAGCATTTTAAACAAGAAATGCTTAAAATCACTTAAGACTCTTAACTGCCACATCAATTACAAAACTTTCAGTCCACAAAGAACATAATAGGATGCTACTCTACTGTCCCACTGGAGAGCCTACAGCAGCACCAAGACAGGGAAACACATCCCACAAGCTGCTCATGGCCTCCTAGGAGGCATAGAGCTACTTTGGCTTCACCCAGCTGGCACAATTCACACCTCACAGGATGGGAGGTCGCTATTTCACCTCTTTCTCCATGAATTTTCCAGCCAGTTGGACTAACTGGGCCTGATTATGGCCATAAAGCTTATTTCAGCAGAATCAGGGAACTACAGGTGGAGTAAGAGGTTTACTGCCATAGCCGGTTAACCAGTAGGTTGAAAGGAAACAGAAACTAGATCAGATGGAAACACGCTTCCTTTTTTTCCACTGAAACTCTCGGCAGCATTAAGCAGCGCTCCCCACACCATCTCTTTGCTGTCACTTCCTTTGACAGTTTGTCAGCACGCCTGTGAATCAGGAGATGAAGGAACAAACGCTCGGGAAGGAGGAGAGACAGACTTCTTCCTTTTGATGCCACCTACAGTCAAAACTTTCAAGATCCAACCAGCAAAGCAGGCAGTGACCAGCTAGCAACAAGTATGCCTCCAATTAATGGCATCCTGCAGGAATTCCTAATCAACTGTGTAATTTGGCTTACAAGCACACACTTAGAGGTGACTCTGATTTCTCATGAAACACCATCTTTCTTCCTTTTTTTTTTAGCTCAGGCCACAGATTAGCATCTACAAACAGCTTCAGGTTTTCTGTTTTCCTGTATTCCAGAGTTCCTGCCTAAGAAGACATTTATATCAAAGCCTACTCCTAATTAGTAGAATTTTAAATGAATTAGAGCTTTAAATACAACTGGCTCCAAGCAGATGATGCTCTGTTTTGCATCTACAAACACACAGTCTCCAGCTATAAATCCTGAAGTGAAAGGATCCTGCTCCCCATGCCTAGTTTCTTAATGGAAACCAGTATTGATAGCAAAATACAGAACAGTTGGAGCAGACGGACTTCATTCTAAGTTCTGCTTTAACTTCAATACTAGTAGTTACTCAAAATTTTAAATTCCAAAGATAAATACAGGCAGGGTGACCTGATGCATTGAGAAATACATTTCAGAGTTCATTAAGAGAAACATTCGTCATGCATTGTTCACAAGGCTACACTCAGCAGAACACAGGTAACTCCTACAAGTTTAATTCATTTGAAACAGTAGGTACCTATATACAACTAAAATGAATTCCTCTAAATTCCTGCCTGCCCATTCACAAGACTTCAAAAGAACTCATGATACTTAATCTTAGACGGCACTAAAGGGGTATAGTTTTCCAGGTATGATTGTTAAATTTTATAAAAACTCCCATGCAGAAATCCAAACTTCAGTACTGTCTTACTCTTTCCAAAACTGCTGGCCTTAAACATCACAAAGCCCAATAGACTGCATAGCAACAAAGGCAAACTAAAATCCGGGTAACTTGTTTGGCTGACGCTTTCATCTCCACTAACCTACCAGCACCTTTAGGCATAAAAATAAGCAACGGAGGATGTATCATCAACAGGTCATCTGGTTTCATTACGAGGGAAAAAAAAACCAACAAAAAAAACTTCAAGCTGCTGAACAGAAACCGGAAACTGCTCCCCCCCCTCCTTCCCCCTCAGCCCCCTATGCGTGTTGAGAATGGAAAAAATAAAGCCATCATCCTTCGGACGAAGAACCCACCAACCCTGTCTAGCTGGAACACTTCGTAATTTTACGAAGTGGGGTGTTTCCAAGGCAGAAGGGTACCAGAAAAAAAAAAAATCCAACCGAATGTGTGGCTTTTAAAAAGCAAGGCCAGAAACAAGCATTGCAGCTGGACTGCTTTTTGCTTGCCCGTATTCTAGAAGCTGCATTTTGCAGAGGTGGAAGAGCTGCATATTTTGAGGGAGTAGTTTAAAAACAAAGAATTAAAAAAAAAAAATACAAGATTCCAGCCTAAAAATATAATGAATGCTTTAAATTATCGTTTTCAGAAGAAGTAAAAAAATATTATTTCTCTAGAAACACAACCGCTGCTCCATCCTCATGCCTTTTAAAACAATCTCCATGGGTGTTACAGGCAGAAATGCCCCCCCTCCCATTAGCTCTTCCTGAGGTTGCGTTATTTAACTAATTAAAAAAAAATAAAAATTAAAGAGTGAAAAGCCGGCGAAAGTTGTGCTGGATGGCAGGCTGAGGATACTGGGAGCTGAAGAGACGGGAGAGAAACCCTTCAATTCCCACCCCC
>VZTY01015132.1:101553-132963 GCA_013400935.1 Turnix velox
AAAAAAACCCCAATCCTCCAGAAGAAATCAAAAAAAGAGAGAATTACATTAAAGGCAGCCAACAGCGCGGCGGCCCTGCGGAGGCGCCCGCACAAAGCGCGCCGGGCGGCGGGGGGAAATGTGAGGAGAAGGAGCAACACAGGAAAGGGACAGAGCCCCGGATCGACTCCCCCCCACCTCTCCTCACGATTCAGCCGCGGCTCCGTCGCGATACTCACCAGAGAGAACGGGGGAAGGCTGAAAAGGCGCCTCGGGCCGACGGCAGCAGCTCCCCGAGGCGGCGCGGGGGAGGAAGGGACGGCCACCGTCCGCCTCTCCTCAGGGCGAACGAGAAGAGGGAAGGAACCCCAGCGGCGAGGACGAGCCAGGGAAACAGTTACTGCCGGGAAGCGGTCGCGCAGAAGAAAAGCCGACGGATGCTGGCTCTGCCGCCCCCAACACGGACCCTCCTCCACCACCTTCCTTCGGCCGCAGTCACCAGCGACAACCTCGGCTGAGCAGCGCCCGCCCGCTGCCTCTGCCACGGCCGCCGCCGCACGCCCGCCCACCTCAGTGGCGGGGCGGGGCCTGCAGGGGACACACGCCTCCCTCCCGCTCTCTGCCCCGCTGCATCATGGGACTTGTAGTTGGCGCGGGGCTCACTGGAGGGGGCGTCTGGAGAATCACAGGTTTGGATGGGACCTTCGGTGGCCACAGAATCCATCTTCTATGCAGTAAGCAGGGACATCCGGGGTTGCATCAAGAGGAGTGTGACCAGCAGGTCAAGAGAGGTGATTTTGCCCCTCTACTCGGCACTGGTGAGACCCCACCTGGAGTATTGTGTCCAGTTCTGGAGCCCTCAACACAGGAAGGACATTGAGCTATTGGAGAGGGTCCAGAGGAGGGCCACGAAGATGGTCAAAGGGCTGGAGCAACTGCCCTATGAAGACAGGCTGAAGGAGTTGGGGTTNGGAAAGCCAAACCCACACTATCTCAGCTGAAAGGCTCTCTTAGCCATGGGAAGAAAGACTGCATTTATTGATTTTCAAACTTATTTTTGATTACTTGATTTAGATGTAAATTGAAAGGGGGTAGATTCAGGCTGGATATAAGAAAGAAATTCTTTACAGTGATTTCTAGGATTCTATCCTGCACTAACTAGATCAGGTTGCTTGGAGCCTCAGCAAGCCTGGCCTCAAAAGTCCTTAGGGATGGAGCCTCTGCCACCTCTCTGGGCAAACCTGAGCCAGTGTCTCACCACCCTCATGGGGAAGAACTTCTTCCTACTGTCTCCTCTAATCCTGCCCTGCTCTAGTTTCATGCCCTATGGCTCCATGCCCTGGCAAACAGCCCCTCCCAGCTTTCCTGTAGCCCCTTCAAGCACTGGGAGGCCACTGTGAGGTCTCCCTGGAGCCTTCTCTTCTCTAGGCTAGACAGCCCCAGCTCTCTCATCCTGTCCTCATAGGAGAGGTGCTTCAGCCCATTGATCATCCTTTGTGGCCTCCTCTGGACGCTCTCCAACAGGTCTGTGTCCTTCTTGTGCTGGGGGCACCAGAGCTAGATGCAATGACTCTAGGTGGGGTCTCACCAGAGCCAGAGCACCAGGGGAAAGCCAAACCCACACTATCTCAGCTGAAAGGCTCTCTTAGCCATGGGAAGAAAGACTGCATTTATTGATTTTCAAACTTATTTTTGATTACTTGATTTAGATGTAAATTGAAAGGGGGTAGATTCAGGCTAGATATAAGAAAGAAATTCTTTACAGTGAGGGTAGTGAAACACTGGAACAGGTTGCCCAGAGAGGTTGTGGATGCCCCCTCTCTGGAGGTGTTTAAAGCCAGGCTGGACAAGGCACTGAGCAACCTGGTCTAGTGGGAGGTGGAGGTTGGACCTACATGATCTTTAAGGTTTCTTCCAACTCAAACTATTCTATGATTCTACTTCTTCATAGAGAGAAAGAAATAAATGGATTTTTAAGGTAAACGAGGAAATTTACCACCACACCAATCAGGAGAAGACACAGCCTTGCCTCAGCATGGCACAGAAAATCAACAGAGCTTGATTCCCTCACCATCATACTGGGAGCTGCTCAAGAATTAACAAAGGTTAGAAATAATCAGTGGTGCTGGGCTGTGAAAGCACAGCTCCACTATTCATTAACCTGAGTTTTGTTGGCCCTGGGATTTTTAAAGAGAGATTAAGAGATATAACTTGCAGCTCCCAGACGGTAAGAATGGAAGGCTTGGGATGTTCATCTCTTCTGACCTCTGGAGCATCCCCAAAAATAGCTTTTGCCACAAAGGGGCATTTCTTTCCAAGAAACATGGACATCTGAGATAAAAAGAGCCAAGATGGTAAATCCACCCCCGCTTTTGGCAAACAATAGACAAAGCCCAATGTTAAAACCAAGCTCTCTACTGAAGTTTATTGATTTGTCTTTGGATTTTCTACCATTTTGTTCTTTTTCCACATTCAGCAGCCCTCTTATCACTGCAGAATTTCTGCCCAAGTATTTATAGCCCTCTGATCAAGGCATCCTTTAATCTCCTCAGGCCTGAGCTACCAATACCAGCATGCCCTAATCCTTCCCCTCAGGGCAAGTCATACCCTGGCCCTTCAGCAGGAATGAACCCTCTATCTCCTTGCAGTTCCTGGAGCTGTCACTTCCCACCTAAACCATTCGCCCAACCTAAAACATTCTCCCTTCCACCATAAGCCATTCTATGATTCTACTAGGAGAACTCTTACATTGAAGGAGAGGAGATATAGATTAGATATTAGGAAGAACTCTACCGCAAAGGTAGTGAGACACTGGCCCAGGTTGCCCAGGCAAACTGTGGCTGCCTCATCCCTGGAGGTGTTCAAGGTCAGGAGCTTTGAGTAACCTGGTCTAGTGGGAGGTGTGACCCTGCCCATGGCATGGAGTGGGAACTAAATCATTTTCAGGTCCCTTCCAATCCAATCCACTCTGTGATTCCCGTGGAACCCAACCATGAGTGAGTCAGAAGCACATGGGTGACAGGTGATGGTGGTGTGGGAGTGTGGGTGGAGAAACTCCTGGCACTAGCCCTGTCACCATAAGCCCATGAATGACCCCCTGGGAAAGAGTCAATCTCTCCTCTCAGGAACCAGATGCTTCCTTCCCAGGGACAGAGGGCAAAATCTGAGGAAATGGATAAGGATGGAATGAACCAGGTGCTGCCCAGCCCCTGGATGCTGCTCCATGTGCTTGGAGCTCTGCGTGTAATGAATCACCTGCCACACATGTGATGTAACATGACAGTGCTAACAGATCTCATTACTATCCAATTTACCAGGGGAAACTGAGGTGTGGAGAGGTGAATACTGTGCCTGGGGCCTATTGGGGCTAGATTGCAGGAGACCTCACGCTGCCATCCCATGGTGGCTTTACTAAGGTGTATAGGAATTGGGTGCAGCTGGCAGAAGGACTCATGGGAGATGATGAGAAAATCCTGAGAGGGGAGAATGAGCTCAGCATTCACAGTACAGAGCCTTGCCCCTAGTATCTGTGTCCTGACACAGAAAATAGTCCCTTTTGCTGTGGTGAGTGGGATTCCATCTCACTCCCAAGAACTGCTCCAGGCTGTGCTTTTTGGTAGTAGAGTCATAGAGTGGTTTGGGTTGGAAGGGACACCTCCCACTGTACCAGGCTGCTCAATGCCTCATTCAGCCTGGACGCAAACACCTCCAGGGACTGAGGGGGGCATCCACAGCCTCTCTGGACAGCCTTTTCCAGTGCCTCACCACCCTCACAGCAAAGAACTTCTTTCTTCTCTCCAGCCTAAATCTCTCCGCTTCCCATTTGCATCCATCACTCCTAGTCCTGCCATCCTGGACTCTATTAAAAAGTCCTACCCCTGCCTTTCTGTATCCCCCTTCCTTCAGGTATTGAGGAGCTATTCTGATGTGCCCCCTGAGTCTTCTCTTCTCCAGGCTGAACAACCCCAACTCCTTCACCCTGTCCTCAGAGCTGCTCCAGCTCTCTCATCATCTTCATGGCCTCCTCAGGACCTGCTCCAACAGCTCAATGTCCTTCTTATGTTGAGGGCTCCAGAAGTGACACTGTAATTCCAGTTGGGGCCTCACCAGAGCCCAGTAGAGGAGCAAAATCACCTCCCTTGACTTGTTGCTTGGACCCTTGGGAGGTTCTTGCCTGATTTCACCCAGCTTGTTGCAGAAGCCAAAGAACCCAAGAGGGATTTCCAGTATCCTAGTATTCCAGCATCACTACTGCAGGGTGAGTCCCAGGTGCTGGGGATGCTGAAGCAGAGCCTGGTCCAGACTCTGGACAGCATCCCCAGCAGGATCAGGGCTATTGTCTTGATGACCCTGTAAATTAGCACCTTCATGATGACTACTCTTCGGTGGACTTTTGTTTCATAAGTTGGCCCAGTCCCTTCTTAAATCTGTGTGAGAGTTAATCCTTGGCACTGCCTCCTGCCTCAGCACTGTCTCCATCCTGCCTCGGGGTCTGTTTCTTTCTCCAGCACAGTTCAGAGGAAGCTTCAGAGACAAATCAGCTTTACAAAGCATTCCTCTTGTAAGAGGATCAATTTTCAGAAAGCTTTTCTTTTCCTTCCCCAATTTAGTAAAAAACAAAAATAAAAAGAGGAAACAGCTGAGTTGGGTGGCTGCTTTTGGTTTTTTCCTTATATTTAACACATGTCCCTTGCTATGGAAGAAGAGCAATCACCACTCAAGGCTTTACCCTCCTCTGCGACATGCCCAGAGGCTGGACAAGCTGATGCTAAAACCTGTATTTCATATCTCAGCTATCTGCCCCACAGCAAGCCTGGGGGCTGCTTTTCCTCTGATCCCCTTGTCCCAGAAGCCTATAATGCTCTACTGTGTGAAAGCAAGGAGCTGAAACATGAAAGAGTTGGTCTTTTGGGGAAACCAAGCCGCCCTGAGGTGACACTGCATGATGGATAATGGGTAGGAGAAGGAAGAGTAGGTAGGTAGGTAGGTAGGAATGTAGGTAGAGCACCACCTCTGCAGATCCATCTCATTTTGGACCAGTTTTCTCCCTCCCAGCACTGAAACTTGAAGCTGCCGCCCAGCAAAGCGAAGCTCTGAAATCATCTTTGATATTTTAACAACTATTTTCTGTTTTCTGACAGCCACATGCTGTTCCAGCATTTGTGCCCAACAGGCTTTCTGAGTCAGAGGCAGAATAAAGTGACACATGGTCCCCTCTAATGTTCCCATCGGAGCACGTATGGTCCGTGATCTCACTGACGCCACCAAGAAACAGTAAAGGCTCTTGGCCAGGTTTCTGCACTGCTCTAAACTGTGCACGACCCCAACAACAACTGTTCCTGTCTATAGAATTAAATGAAATGACCCTGAGTCCCAAGTGGCTTGGCTGGGCTCACTGCCACCCAGAGACGCTGTGGATGCCCCCTCCCTGGAGGTGTTTAAAGCCAGGCTGGACAAGGCACTGAGCAACCTGGTCTAGTGGGAGGTGTTGCTTTAAGGTCCCTTCCCACCCAAACCATTCTGTGATTCTATGGCCACATCACTAAACAGTCTTGGTCCCCCAAAAATACACGGGTGGTCCAAAACTCCCTCTCTGGCTCCCGTGCATCTCCCAATCATACCCAGATCATAGAATCACTGAAGGATTTAAGCTGGAAGGGACTTTAAAGATTGCCCGGTTTCAAACACCCTGCCATGGGCAGAGACACCTCCCACTAGACCAGGTTGCTCAAAGCCCCATCCAGCCTGGCCTTGGATCCCTTCAAGGATAGGGCAGCCACAGTTTCTCTAGACCAGGTTTCTCAAAGCCCCATATAGCCTGGCCTTGGACCCCTCCAAGGATAGGGTAACCACAGCTGGGCCAGCATCTTATCACCCTCACAGGAAAGAATTTCTTACTAATATCTAATCTAAATCTCCCTTCTTTAAGTTCAAAATCGCTTCCCCTCATGAGCCTGTTCCCTGATCAAGAGTCCCTTTCCATCTTTCCTGTAGCCTCTTTAGGAAAGGTCTATAATGTCTCACTGAAGCCTTCTCTTCTCCAGGCTGAGCAACCCCAACTCTCTCAGTGTGTTGTCACAGCAGAGGGGCTCCAGCCCTCATCACCTCCCCAGCCTCCTCTGGACCTTCTACAGCTCTGTGTCCTGATGTTGTTGGCCTCAGAGCTGGAGGCAGCACTGCAAGGGAGCCATCTCCCCAGAGTGTAGCAGAGGGGCAGTATCCCTCGCTGACCCTGCTGTCCATGCTGTGGAGATGCAGACCAGGAAGGGATTGACTTTCCGGGAGCACATTGCCCATATCTATCAACATCCCCAAGTCCTTCTCCTCAAGGCTGCTGTCAATTTATTATCTTTCAAACCTATATTTGTGCTCATGATTGTCCTGACCCAGGTGTCCTGACCCATCTTGCACAGACCATATTCTAGACCTGGGCTGCCAAGTTCACCCTGCTGGGGTACTTCACTAAGTCCTCCCCAAAACCTTGGTGATGCCCCTTTTTCCTGGTGGAGAACCTGAGTCCCCACCCCCTCTCTAAACCAGCTGATTCCTCAGGCTACAAAGCAGAGGTTCGCATTGCCTTCCTCACTCAGACAGAAAGACTCAAAAGAATTCAAACCGAGGTCCAAAAAAACTTCACTGGGGACATGAGCTGCTGTGACTGAGCATGATGACATGATGGAGAGCTGCGTGTGCCATGACTTGCTGCTGTGCGTGGGTAATCACTGTGGCTTAATGCCACGAGCCCTGATTGAGTCATTAGGCAGACTTCAGTCATGAGAAAATGAGATTACAACTCACTGCTGAATTCCTCCTCAGAAGGGTTCAGCAGATCACTATTTAGTGCTTGTGGACAGGTGGCTGGCACGTGCCAAATACAAGACATTTCACCAAGAGGGCGGTGAGACACTGGCACAGGTTGCCCAGAGAGGTGGTGGAGGCCCCATCCCTGGAGACATTCAAGGCTCTAAGCAACCTGATCTAGTGCAAGATGTGCCTGCTCACTGCAGGGGGTTAGACTAGACGGCCTTTAAATCCTTCCAATTCTATGATTCTATGGTAGAATCACAGAATGGTTTGTATTGGAAGGGATCTCAAAGATCAAACAGTTCCAATCCCCTGCCCTGGGCAGTACACCTCCCACCAGAACAGGCTGCTCAAAGCTTCATCCAGTCTGGCCTTGAATGTCTCCAGGGATGGGGCCTCCACCACCTCTCTGGGCAACCTATGCCAGGGTCTTATGGTCAGCCATCAGCCATCACCCTGATCATCAGATTTTTGGATTCTTCAGAAGGACCATGCTAATTACTCCTCCTCATTACAAACTCAGACTTTGGTCTGTTAAGTAGAGCAAATTTACCACCCTCAGCCTGGCAGTGGGTCCCTCCTTTTCTTCACCTTGCTGAGGCGATGTGCCCTGGTACCTGCATAGTGTTTCAGCAGGGTGAAGGGGTGACTGTGCAATCAATCAGGTCCATCAAGCACCTCAAGCAGCACAGAAAGCCTTTCCACTGTCCCTCCACTGGCTCTGCTGTGTATTTCTTCACTTTTCACCACTAATGGGCATAGAGGGAAAGTTTGTTCAGTATTGAACAATAGTGGGAGGTGTCCCTGCCTATGGCAGGGGATTGGAACTCAATGATCTTTAAGGTCCCTTCCAACCCAAACTATTCTATGATTCTATGATTTGCAGTGGTTTCCTCCTAGATGAAAACCCACCAGGTGCCCTTCACCAGCAGCACCTCTAGGAGCATCCTGTGGGTGGCTCAGAGAAGGAGAAGGAGTTCAGCTTCTGCTCAGCCTCATAGAAACATAGAATCATAGAGCTGGAAGGGATCTTCAAAGGCCATCTAGTCCGGTGACCAGGCACATCTTGCACTAGATCAGGTTGCTCAGAGCCTCATCAAGCCTGGCCTTGAATGTCTCCACCACCTCTCAGGGCAACCTGTGCCAGTGCCTCATCACCCTCAAGGGGAAGAACTTCTTCCTAATGTCCAATTTAACCCTTCCCTACTCGAGTTTAAAACCATGACCACACAGCCTCACAGTGTTCCTCCTATGGACAATGCAAAAACGTCTCAGCTTTTCCATACACCCACTCCCTTTTCCCCCTCCTCTTCTTTTTCTTTTGTTCTTCTCTAGAAATGCTGGGTGGAAGGACAGTGTGTTTTCCCACAGAGGAGGAGGTGGCAGCATCTCCCCCTCACCCAACCCATGACACAGTCAGCAACATGGAGGAGGAGGCAGGTGTCACTTTAGCAAGGCGTATTCAAATGAGTAATTAGGTGCAATGGAAACATCACGTGTCCATCATTAGAGCAGCTGTATCAGTCTGGGGGATTAAGTAATAAGAAAACCAGTACATAGACATCATCTTGTGAGCACTCATGATGCCCATGGGACCCACTCCACAGGTGACTCCACAGACAGCCCCTTTTACATGTGAGGAAACTGAAGCAGAAAGAATGAAGAAGCTTGGCCCAGAACATCCTCAGAATCAGAGCCAGCACATGAGTGATGGATGTGCTCAGTTGGTACCTCACTCATATTTTAAAAGGAGTGGCAAGCAGCAAGGACACCCACAGCACCCATCTCTCATCCGGATGATTCATCTTCCCCTCTTGCATCCTCCTGGGAACATCCATAGCAACCATCCAGATCATCCAGCTTCCCCTCTTGTACCCTCCTTTGAGTGGCCACTGCTTCCTTTCATGTTCACCATTTAGAGACCAGTTGCAGCCCCTGTTGTTTAACCACAAGTCAGTTGAAGAAACAGAGCAGCTTTTGATTTCTCAAATCCCATGAAAACACACAGAATCATAGATGCCTATACATTTTTGTTTGCATCCAACATAAGCAGTCAAAGCTCTTTTTTTTCCCTCTTTTTTTTTTTTTCGTTCTTTTCTCCCTTCACAAATTATGGAAAAAATCCTGTGCTTTCTGTCTGGGGATTCATATGCCAGAAGGCTGGTTGTAGCTATGATTTAAGCCACATGAGCTGGCTGCATGGTAACAGAAATACTCTTTCCCTTGGCTTTCCCACACACACCAAAATATGAGTAACACAGTGTCTTCTGGCTGGTTGAAGGCCAGCAGTCCAAGGCAGAAGTCAAAAGGAAGGAGGCCACCAGGGGCTCTGCCAAAACAAGATTTGTTTAATCATTGCTCAAGGGAGATTTGAAGTCAGAGCCGTATTAAAAGCCTGCTCAGGGCCAGGCTCTTCCATCCACTTCAACTCTTCCATCCACTTTGAGAGTGGCAAGATGCCAACTGTAAGGCTCACAGTGACTGTGACTGGTCCCACAAGATTTCCTCTGGACGTCTCCACTGCTATCTGAACGAAGACTCAGACACCACCCATAGCGTGGAGTGGAACTGAACATCTCCTACTGACATAAGGACAAAGGGTAATGGGTACAAACTTGAACACAGGAAATTCTGCCTGAACATGAGGAAAAGCACTGGAAGAGGCTTCCCAAAGAGATTTTGGAGTCTCCATCTCTGGAGACCTGCAGAACCCATCTGGATGTACCCATGTTCAATCTGCTCCAGGTGACCCTGCTTTGGCAGGTGCTTGGACTAGATGATCTCCATAAGCCACTTCATAGAATCATAGAATATTTCGGGTTGGAAGGGACCTTAAAGATCATTGAGTTCCTACCCCCCCGCCATAGGACAGGACACCTCCCGCTACATCAGGCTGCTCAGTGCCTTCCAACCCTGACCACTCTGTGACCATAGAGATGTGGGACAATGATCAAGCATTTGATCTCTAATTCTAAAGAAACATTTCGCATCTCTAAATTTCTCCATTTAATTTAAGGGTCTCATGGGATAGGGCTGGCATGAGCTCTTGATCTTTCTTCTCTAGACCAAGCAGCTCCAGTACTTTTTGTCCCTTCCTTGGGGTCTTCTTCTGGATTCTGCCACTGGTTTGGGGTTTCTCATTTGCTTCTATGGACATTGATGGATTATTTTTTTTTTATCTTGGGTAGCCCCTGAAGCAAATCACTGTGATACTGGTGAGGAAAAAGCCTCTCTCCGAGTATTATCCTGATGATGAAGAACACTGTGTCCCAGGCTGATGCCTGCAGGCTCAGGGAATAGCAGCTTGCTGCAACCCAGAATGAATCAGAGCTGTGAAAGCATGGTCTCACTAACATGAGCCAGCATCCCACCTTCCTAGCAAACACTCAGCCCTACCTACCCACCAGCCCAAGCTCTGCTGGCTCCATTAAGTCCTCCGTGATCCTGAGGGACACCTGATGTTATTCCACCCACTGATAATGGTCTTTGCTATGTCCCCATCACCAAATGGCCTCTCACAGCTTGGTGATGAGTGGCCCCTAAAGCACATTGTCTGTGTCTGATACAATAAAATAAACCACAGTAGTGCTTCAGCATTTTGGACCCACCCAACAAACCCAGGCATGGACAGGAAACCACCTGAGCCAAGGACCACACGAAGGAGGCAGTTTGGATGGGGCCACCTTGTCAGGAGCTGCAGGAAACATTGACAGCAGTAGTATATTGCTAGCTGTCCTCAAGACCAGGAAACCACCTGAGGTATACTTAATTTACTAATATTTGTGTTGTCTTTGAGGCTTGATGTTGATCCAAGAACCACTGGTGAAACCCAAGCTCCTCTGTGACAGTGCTCCTTGTCTGAAGTGGCCAGAGTGATGTCCCAGAGTCCAAAGTTCACAACCCTGAGAAAGAAGACTTTCCCAGCTGGAAACAGAGGGAGAAATGTGTTATTTTTAAAAAGCTCATGCCCTTCTTAGGGACCTTCGGGAAGAGAAACAAAACCATCTGTTTGAGGAGCTCCTCGTGAGTCACTCAGATACCAAGGTGTGGTATCACAGCCCACAGAGCTCAGCAGGTCCACCCTTGCTCTAAGTTTTTCAGGGCTGGGTGTGGACACTGTTTCTGGATATGGCTGATCACTGGGGAAAGATGGGCTGGCTTTGGGACCCACCAGCAAATCCTGGTGGGAGCCAGACGTGCTGGGACACAGCCTGGCTATGCCAAGACGAGGCGCTGAAGCCCAGCACAAACCCATCACTTGTGTTGCTTTGGGATGGGTCGTGGCAGAAGTGTCCAACCTCACCCCAGCAGGCACACCAAAGGGAATAAGAGAAAGCTGCAGAAGAAGAGAGTTGAAGAGGCCAAAAGGAGGACTTTTGCAGCTGCATGCTGGTAGCAAAGCCAGGCTGTGACCTCTGTGAGGCCAGGAAATGTAGGTGCGGCGGTGTCCGCCCCTGGATCCGGTGGCAGGAATTCTCCCTACGTAGCAACAGTTGTTATGTAGCAATAATACTCAGTGCTTTTCAAGGCACTTGAGAAATATTTCATTAATCTGCACGTCAGCTTTGTCAGGTAGGCAGGGATGACTGCAGGGTGGAACTGAGAGAAAAAAATGAAATGAAGCAGTTTGTCCACAGCCATGGCAAGAGTGGTCACCAAGGGGCAGGAAGAGCTTGCAGCTGCATCAGGACAAGAGGGCTGAGGCCAAGGAGAACCAAGGAAAAGCAGCACATCCATAGGTAGCACAGCAGGAAATTCAAAGGAAGCACCTAGTTTTGAATCCATTGAAGCAGAGCTCCCACCAAGGGGACTTTCCTGAAGCAGTTTGTCCACAGTCATGGCAAGAGTGGTCACCAAGGGGCAGGAAGAGCTTGCAGCTGCATCAGGACAAGAGGGCTGAGGCCAAGGAGAACCAAAGAAAAGCAGCACATCCACAGGTAGCACAGCAGGATATCCAAAGGAAGCACCCAGTTTTCAATCCATTGAAGCAGAGCTCCTGCCAAGGGGACTTTTCTGAAGCAGTTTGTCCATGGTCATGGCAAGACTGGTAACCAAGGTGCAGCAAGAGCTTTAGCTGAGTCAGGACAAGAGGGCTGAGGCCAAGGAGAACCAAAGAAAAGCAGCACATCCACAGGTAGCAGAACAGGAGATCCAAAGCAAGCACCTAGTTTTCAATTCATTGAAGCAGAGCTCCTGCAAAAGGGTCTTTTCTCCTCTGCTTGCTCTGGCAATTCACAGCTCAGTTTAATTATCCCAATCACTTTGATGATGATTCCTGACATTCACCTTCATTAGACACTGGTGGCTGTGCTCAGCTGCCTCGACTTCAGAGCTATCAATGTCTGCTTTAAATAACCCATGAGTAAAATCAGATGGGAGACACTGTGTCTGGGCTCTCATCTGGCATAGCTCACATGGAGGTGGCTGGGAATGTAAGGCTGAAGCCAAAGCTGCAGTTCAGCCATAGCTGAGTATGGGCATGACCTTTTTCTGGGTGTCTTGGGATGAGGAGAACTTTTTCCTTTTGGCACAGAGGGTGACAACTGAGTGTAAGAAGGGAGAGGTAGGGTAGGTGAAGTGAGAACCAGGTGAAGGAAAGAAGTTCAGTCCATAGAATCATAGAGTTGGAAGGGACCTTCAAAGGCCATCTGTCCAACCCCCTGCAGTAAGTAGGGACATCTTGTACTAGATCAGGTTGCTCAGACCCTCAGCAAGCCTGGCTTTGAATGCCTCCAGTCATTGATGGGGCCTCTCTGGGCAAGCTGGGTCGGTGTCTTACCACCCTCATGGGGAAGAACTTCTTCCTTATATCTCATGTAACCCTCTCCTGCTCTAAAAGCATTGCTTCCTGTCCTTTGGCTCCATGCCCTGGCAAACAGTCCCTTCCCAGCTTTCCTGTAGCCCCTATAGGCACTGGGAGGCTGCTATGAGGTCATCCTGCAGCCTTCTCTTCTCCAGGCCGAACAGCCCCAGCTCTCTCAGCCTGCCCTCATAGCAGAGGTCCTCTAACCCCCTGATCATACTCATGGCTGCCTCTGGAATCTCTCCAACAAGTCCATCCCCTTCTTCTTGAAGAAAGGGCATAATGCCCTCTTCCCAGTTGGCTCGGGGATGGTGTCATTGCTACACCTCTGGTTGCATAAGCACAGAGCTGATGCCATAACCAGGCTTCAGCCAAAGGCTATTTTTGCCCCAATGACTGTTTTCTCTGAAACAAACAGAAATTCAGGTCACGCTGGGGGCAGTCACATCCCAAAGGCAGGGAGTGTGACAGGTGGAAGGGCAAAGGGGAAGGCTGGAGCCACAGCCACCTCTCAGAGCACGGGACTGTGTAGCCTGGGAGCTGAAGTTGAACTCTGCCCTGCCACTGCTGCCCTTCCCAGCATGACTGCAGTCACCTTAAACCTTGAAATGACAAAAACCATAAAATCCCCAGCAAGGGGATACCTGGTCTAGGTGAAACACTGGAACAGGTTGCCCAGAGTCCCTGTGGATGCCCCCTCTCTGGAGGTGTTTAAGGCCAGGCTGGACAAGGCACTGAGCAGCCTGATCTAGTGGGAGGTGTCCCTGCCTATGGCAGGGGGGTTGGAACTAGATGATCTTTAAGGTCCCTTCCAACCCAAACTACTCTATAATTCTATGACTCTAACTGGGTACCATGATGCAGTTGCTTTGCTTCCTTATGGCTTGATGAGCTGTTTCAAGCTTTCTATTCCCATTTTCCCAGGTCTGCTGCTGGAGGAACACAGAAGCAAAACTTTCAGGGATTCCATTTGTCAAAGTTGAAGGATTTGAGCTCTGCAAAATAAAAACAGAGGTGAATTGATCCAGCCCAGGCTGATGGAGCAACCTGATCTGGTGGGTGGTGTCCCTGACCATGGCAGGTGGCTGGAAGTGGATGAGCTTTGAGGTTCCTTCCAGCCCAAACTACTCTATGATTTTATGACTCTGTGGTGTTGTTTTGTAGATAAAGATGCTACAGCAAAGCTAAGTGCTGTTTGTCCCTTCTATCTGAGGGGTCCCAATTGTAATCCCTGAAAAGTCAAAGAGGATGATGATTTCAGCAAGCCAGTTGCCCCAGCGCTGACCACAGTCCAAAATTCTTTCTATGCAATGCTTCTTTCTGAAGGTATTATTTTGCAAACAAATGCCCACAGTAAATCTGCTTGTGCAGACTTTATTAGCAGGGACCAGTCACTCATTAACTGCTATGGCATGCAATTTCTCTTCCAAACATAGGAAGGCACCTGCTTACAATTGAGAATAAAAAGCATAAGGCTTTACATTGTAAAAGCAGCATCATTTTAGCATGATTAGAGAGGAATAAATAGCACATTTTTAAGTCTGCAGCAATCATGAACACCTGGTGGGTCCCCAGGATGCTGCATTTATGAACTAGGTACCACCACACCATTTCCCTGCCATGGTTGGACACTTCACTCCCCTTGTAGCTTCTGTACTTTACCATGAGGTGAGTTATGGATGAAAAAGAAAACAACAAATTGAGCAAGAAGTTTCACTATGAAGAATGGAGTTTTAGTATCCATGTGTTCCATTCAGCCTTTACAACTAGTGCTTTGAGGATGGTGAGAGACTGGAAAGGTTTGCCTGAAGAGAGGTGGTAGATGCCCCATCCCCGGAGACATTCAAGGTCAGGTTGGAAGGGGCTCTGAGCAACCTGATGTAGTTGAAGATCTGCCTGCTTACTGTGGGTGGCTCCCTTCCAACCCAAACTGTTCTATGAATGGAAAGAAGTCAAATATAAGACAGTGTTCTTTTGAAAATAGATGGCTAGGGGCACGTCCTGAGTGCTTATCTCTTGAAAATCCTTGCTTTCCATCAAGTTAAATTTCCTGTTGCTGTCTCTGATGAGCTGTACCATGCTGCTGGATGGCTTCTCTGCTATGAGCCCTGGCTTTTTCTGTCTCTTAGGAGCAGGATGGATTTTTGCAGTCTCGGTGAGGAGGATGCTGTCACTGCAAAACACTTCCATGCAGACATGGGCTTGTTTCTGGAGGGTCTTTTTAGGCTCATTCACTGGGTACATCTTCTATCCAAACATTGTGGTGCTGCCAGTAAAAACCAGCCATTGCACTGGTTCTCAGGCTGTGGCAGAGGCAGTGACACATGAGGCACATGAGGGCATCGCTTGCAACCGGGTGACTATGAGGATGGAACACAAAGGAGAAAGCTAGATTTCATTCTGATCTCTGGCCAGAGGGTCCATCTATGCCAGGGCAGAGAGGGGAGGAGGCAGCATCCTCCCAGCTTGGCCCTGGCCCAGAAGGATCAGGGAGGGAACTGCCAGCGTTGGGCACATCCCTGCCCACACACTTCTGCTGAATCCAGTGCCTTCTTCCCAGTTCCCTTTCAAGAAACAGAGAAAAACGGGGGGGCGGGAGGGAGGAAAAGCTGATGGAGGCTTATAAAATCCTAGTTTCTGTGAGTCTTCCTGAATATGTATACAGATTTTGCTACAACGGACACACTATTTTTAGTTTCCTTTGGGGTATGTTTGGGAGCAAGCCCTTAACTGTTGCTGTGCTGCTATAGAAACCGTCTCCATGTACACTGACATGTTTACAATTGTTTCAAGCACCATAAACTTTCAAGGGCAAAGCTGAGCAACTTATTTCCATTAAAGTCACTGCCCTGGTGTGGCTTTCTTTTACCAAGACCTTTAATTAATTTAGGACCCTTCTCAGCTTCATCCGGCCCCGTGTGGAGCTTTGGTTCTGAGAAAGGCTCACCAGCTCCGGCTGCTGTGGTGCTTGGCAAACCTGGAGCAGAGCAGCTGAGAAGCTTGAGGAAGAGAGAATGTTTTATGTTTGCTCTCTCTGACCTCAGCTAAGGGGTGCTCAGCAGATAGGAGCAAAGCTTGCTCTGCATACACAGCCTCCCTGCACTCCATCCTGGGCAGACACTACAAAGAATTGTTCCATCTTTGTGGCAGAGCCGTGGCCTAACTTAAAAAAAATTCAAAACTCCAACAAAACCTTTTAGTTTAAGCTTCAGGAAAAGCTTATTTTTTTTTAATTTATTTTTCTAAAATTTCCTAAAGTTAGGCTTCCTTTTGGCTTTGAAGATGCAACCTTTCAGCCACAACAAAGATGAAAAAGGGGGATTTTTTTTTCTTGACATCCCAGGTGGGCAGCAGATGTGACAGAGAGAGGAATGCCATATATACATTCCCAAATGTGAGATGAGATGCTTGGTGAGGAGGGCAGCTTTCACCCCATCCTGGAAGAGATAGTCATCAAAGAAAATGGAATGTGTTGAGTTGTAAAGGAGCTTCAAAGGCACCTAGCCCAAACCCCCTGTAGTAAGCAGGAACATCTTGCACTAGATGAGATTGCTCAAAGCCTCAGCAAGCCTTACCTTCAATGTCTCCAGGGATGGAGCCTCCACTAGCTTCCTGGGCAGCCTGGCACAGTGTCTCACCTGCAAGTTGGGTCAAGGGTGCAGGTAAACCTTCACCTGTAGCACTAATCCCAAAATCATCATGCCAGAACAAGGCAGCTCCATCCATAGCCAGGGAGGGATGGATGGCAAGGGACTCCTCCTGGGGGTGGCTCAGCACACATTGGAGCACCCAAGCACACATCCTCTCCTTGCTGAGCCCCATTGCTTTGTGGCATTGAGCTGGATCCTCTGTCAACAAGAGGTATTCATGGGTTCAACCACACCAGACAAGTTTTCCCTGTCCAGGAGCATCTGTGGTGAAGCCTGAATGAGGATTTGGCCTCCAGGGGCTGTCTCTGCCTGTTCTCAGAGGTGTGAGCTTTGGAAGTGGTCCTGGAAAGCTCAGTAAGTGCTTTGCTAAGTTTATGTCAGGTTTCCTAGAGTTTGCTGAGATCAATGAGAGTCAGCTGTAAGTCAGAATGAAGGAAATGAATGGGGCTTTGTTCTGAGTTTGCTCCTAACCCGCTTGAATGCCTCCAATATTGGCACCACCTACTTTGCCTCACTCTTGTGCAAATAGGCCTGTGTTTACCTGCTTATTATTTGTCATTTTACCCCTGCTACAGTCAAGTATTTGCATTTGCTAAGTTAGGCAGCAGAGAACAAAACCTACAACCCAGTAAGTAGTATCTTCAGTAACACCCCAATGTGTAAATAGGGGCCAACGCTGACAGTTAGAAGTGGATTATTCTTTGCCTGAACCAACAGCTTCTCCCTCCACATCTGTAGAGGATGAGAAAGCAGCCATCAAACTTCATGTCTACCTCAGTGTATCATGTACTGTGCAGAAAGTCTCAGGTGAACTATCTGACCTCCACGTGTTGCTCCAACTCCTGTGAGTAAGAAGCTACAGCAAAACAGGGCCCCAGTTGCTGGTTTCTGAGTGACTCGGTAATGGCAGGTTATCTCAACACAAAAAAAGTAGAAGCTGGCAGCCAAATANGCCATAGGCAGGAACACCTCCCACTAGACCAGGCTGCCCAGTCCCCTGGAGAGCCTAGTCTTGAACACCTCCTGAAGGTCATGTCTCCAGCTGTTATGCTGTGGGACCTTTCAGACAGCAAATCAGAAGACAATCCCCAGTATCACCAGCAGGACAAACTCTGCCCCTGCCTCCTTCTCTCTAGCCCTCTTCCATGACCCAGCAACAGGTCCTATGCAGGGAGACCTCACAGTGGCCTCTCAGTCACTGAAGGGGCCTGCAAAATAGCTGGGGAGGTGCTGTTTGCCAGGGCATGGAGCAACAGGATAAGGGACAGTGTTTTTCCACTAGAGCAGGGCAGGGCTAGATGAAACATTTGGAAGAAGGTCTCCATGAGGGTGGTGAGCCATTGGCACAGGTTGCCCAGTGAGGTGGTGGAGGCCCCATCCCTGCAGACTTTCACGGCCAGGCTTGATGTGGGTCTGAGTGACTTGATCTAGTTCAGGATGTCCCTGCTCACTGCAAGGGTGGTTGGACTAGATGGCCTTTGAAGGCTTCTTCCAGCCCAACCCATTCTATGATTCTATGCTGCACTGCTGATGGGTAGTATTGCAGGTAAACTAGTCTCCACCTGGGGAGTTTTTACTTCATTTGACAACAAAGTTCTCATCAGCCTTTTGGATGCAGAACTGCCTGGTTGCTCAGATGCCCTGATGCTCAGATGCCCAGAGGCTCTCATGCAGGATTTAATTTGGCACCCACACCTGAGCAAATCAGGTGCTCATGCATGAGTCTCTTGGGTGCTCATGCATGAACAGAAAGAGTACTCATGCCTAAATTAATCAGCCACTCATGGGTGCATTAATTGGTTGCCCAGGCATGGATTGTCTGGGGTCTGGTGCAGGCACTGACTGGGTGCTCACATATGAATAGGGTGGGTGTTCATGCACACACTAATTGGTTGCTCATGCACAAACCTATTGGATGCTCCCGTGTGAGCTAATAAGTGCCCATGGGTGAAGGCAGTAATCCCTGCAGTTCATGCCCAACTTGTTCCTCTCCTTGGAGCCCATCCTTAAAAGCTGTTCGAACACAAATCTGTTGCCAGCTTTACTTTCAACATTGTCATAATCTCAGCAGACATCAATTACAAGCTCTGCTCTTCCTCCCTGTGGACCAGACAGAGGGATTAAGAGTGAAGCAACCTGTGTACACACCCCCAAAAATTTCATGCCACAGTCCAGGGGTTTTCAGCATCACAGCTGAAATCTCATCTCTTTAATGTAGTCCATGCCTCTCACCATGGACTAGATCATCAGAGCTGACGTTACCCAAGCCCAAATCTACGCAATTTTCATTACTCCATCCCCTTGTCCTGAGGATCAAAAACCCAATGCATTACTGATTGCAAACTTCATACCTTGCTCCTTTAAAACGTTTATCCAGGAAGGCCACAGCAGTCTAAGCCTATCTCCATGGCAAACCCCACTCTTGCACTTACTACAGCCATCATCTTGTCACTGCAAGACAACACTGAGGTCACTATGGCAAATACAACAGTTTTACCCTGTGTGACTCCAGAGCTCTGCTTTCTCATGTCCCAAACTTCTTTTCTCCTGCTCCAGCCCACCAGTTCAGTGTAATGAGCAGCTCCTTGCCCACAAGGACCTCCCTTTTGCAGGGACCACTCATTGATTCCTCTTTATGCCCATGAGCAAGATGTTCAGGTGCTTTTGTGTAAATTCATTGAGCACTCAGGCATAAGTCATTTTGGCTGTGCTCATGCATAAGTGGATTTCTTGCTCTTACATGAACATGGGAGACCTGTCCATTGACACACAGCAGGAGCAGAGGTTGCACAGCAGCCAACTCAGCACAACCTGGTTTGTCAGCAATGGGTCTGTCTTTCATTTTGGACACTATGGCTTTTTCTTCACCCTCCTCACAGTGCTGCACCTGCTAGCACAGCCTTGGCGTTCCACAACTTGCTCTTCAGGTGTTTCACCAGCTGATTTTCAGCCCAGAGTTCCTGTAACCCTCACAGGCAGGTGAGGGAGGCACTAGAGAAGATTGAGCTATCAGATCTTGGGAGTTATGACGTTAGTGAAAGACACTGCACACTGCTAGTGAAAGACAGAGATTGGGCAATCCCAGAGATGGCTCTGGATTTCTTTAGTCATAACAGTCAGCATGTTGCTTGGTAGATGTAACTATGTAGACTCTCACTCAGTGATGACATGGCTTCTCATTGGAAACACAGGGGTATAGAAATAATGACAAAGGGCTGGATGAGGATGGGAGCTGGATCTACCCAAATTGGGCTTCACTGCTCATGTACTGCCTTCTTCTGGAGTCTGTCCTCTAGCCAGAACCACAGCCAACACACCATCTGGGGGGCTTGGCCTCTGAGCCTCTGTCAGTGTTACCTGATGACACCAATCTTTGTTGGTTCCTCAGCTTCCTTCTTTCCAAGAGGGTTGGGGCACATAGTGATGAAGTCCCCACTGGGACTTATAGGTAAGAAATTGTCTTGCTGAACCAGAGATGATCCTGATCCAGATCTGTTTGGCTTAGAAAGTTGAGGGACCAGGAGACTTGATCTGTTAACAAATGTTTCCTCACAGCAGCCACCCAGTTTCTGAAGGGGCCTACAAAATAGCTGTAGAGGGGCTGCTTGCAAGGATATGGAGCAACAGGATAGGGGGAGATGGTTTGAAACTAGAGCAGGGCAGGGTTAGGTGAGACATTAGGAATAAGTTCTTCACCATGACGGTGGTGAGACACTGAAACAGGTTGGCCAGAGAGGTGGAGTAGGCTGCATCCCTGGAGACATTCAATGCCAGGCTTGATGAGGCTGTGAGCAACCTGATCTAGCATAGAATGTCCCAGCTCACTGTAGGAGTGTTGGACTAGATGGCCTCTGAAGGTTCCCTCCTGCTTTGTGATTCTATGAAAAAGCCACTGTCTTGCCGGAAGGACAAGGCAGCTGAATTGTGTCATGCAGCCATTGATACCAAGCAAAGGCAGGGCTGCAGGGTGGACACACCCCCAGGACTGGTCTGCAATCTTCTTGTGAACTATGCATGATGCTGGACATGCTGTTCTCAGGGAACCATGTAACACAGCAGCTCATTCCCTTAATCCCCTCGGGCCTAGCATGAGCTAAGCCCTTCTCCAAAGGACAGCAATCAGTCAGCATCACAACTGGGCACTCAGGACAGATTCCAGCTTTCTATGTCTGGTGACAGCACAGCAGGAGATGCTCAGCCCACCCTATCACAGAGACAAACACATGGGGTCTGTATCAGAAAAACAGAATTATTTCTAAGCCTGGATCACTGAGCACAGCAGGGAAGTGAAATCATCACCATGGAGAAGTAGCCTTCAGCAAAAAGCATCCCAAAATAATTTTAAATTATTTCTTCTGAAAATGGTTTAGAAAAGCTATGAACACATCACACAGACAAACACATCTTGTGGCAGGGCACCTCTATATGTGAGGTGCTCAACAAATTCCATGTCCTCATCACAGCAATATCTACGAAACCTTCAGGCAGAGCATTCAGGTGTGCTCCTGCCTGATGACACTGGCACCTGGTCTCCAAAGTCACCCATTTCAAGAAAATGGGAACTTTGGACAGTTTCTGAAACCCTCCACTATGACCCACGTGAGAAGAGCCATCAACAAACCTTGAGGATTACTTGGTGTACCACGGGAGGATAGGGACTATCCCTGGCCACTGTGTCCTCTGCAGAGGAGACTTGCTGCCTGGCAATGAGTACTGGGGAGAAAGTGAGCATGGATAAACCAAAGAACAAAGTAATTTTCTTCACTATACTTGAAGGACATAGCCCTAACTGTGAGAGAAGGAGATGGAGTTATGATAAGGGAGGGACATCAGAGAGCAGGCAGGAATCTGCTTCCCATTGCCAAAGGCAGCAGGAAGGAGTTGCTTTGTGTGAAGACAGGATTAGCTGGCATTTTGAGAGAAGGTAGCTGAGGTAAGTAGTTGGTAGGAAAATCCACGTGTTTCGAGCTTGTATCAAAGTTCAGGGGCAATTTTCACACACCCCTGAAATATTTCCTGCTAGATAAAGCCATGGGGAGTCCCAGCAATAACCAGGGGAAAAGGCTGGGGCTGCTTGGTGTGGCATTCCTTCAAAAAGACCAGGGCAGGTTTAGAGGAGACATTAGGAGGAATTTCTTCCCCATGAGGGTGGTGAAACACTGGAACAGGTTGCCCAGAGAGGCTATGGAAGCCCTATCCCTGGAGACATTCAGGGCTCACTGCAGAAGGGTTGGACTAGATGACCTTTGAAGGACACTTCCAACTCAGCACATTTTATGATTCTAAATAGCTTGGGAAGGGTCTCATGGAAGGGCTTGGAGATGGCCAGAACTTTCTTCTCAAAGCTGCACTTTCTTTTCAAAGCTAGAAGACCCCTCCATACAAATATCTGGTGACCAGGCAGTCCCTTTGTCCTGATAAATGTAAAGCAGATGTAAAGACTTGCAAAGCAGTGGTGGTGACTGTCTACTCAGAGGTCACCAAAAGCTGCAATGTGATAGAGATGGGAATGCCAGAATTATTCAACAGGTAGGTGGGAAGAGGAAGCAAACTCCAGACATGAAGAGAGGGATTGAAGAGCCTGTAAACTGCCTGGGGCCCCAGGGAGATTGTCCCTGCACAGGCTGGTGGATCTCACTGCTGGCCTGATACCAAGTTCACAGTGCAAGCCATTGGGCTGATCTCAGATGCTATAACAGGAGAGGTGCTCCAAATGACTTCCACAAGAATCACAGGATCATAAAATTGTTTGGTTGGAAGGGGCCTTGAAGATCATCAAGTCCAGTTGTTAGCCTAGCACTGCCAAGCTACCACTAAACCATGTTCCTCAGCATCATATCTACACATCTTTCAAATACCTCCAGGGATGGTGACTCCACAACACAGAAGGATCTGACCACTTAGTATTTCAGATCCCTTGTAAAACTACCCATTCTAGGAGTCCCATTTATCTGAAAATTCACCTTTGTATCTCCTTATACACAGCTCCAAGAAGAGGCTTTCCATTGCACTGATGATGGTGAGACCACCATTCCCCCTAGACTTAAGGGGGAAGACTGGGGAATAAAGCAAGATCTCAATGGGTGCAATACAGGTACAGCCACTAAACCCCTGCTGTGCTGCTCTCCTTGTGTTTTCTTTGTCCTGACAGGCCAAACCAACCCAGGTAATGCTGAAGGGAATTCACAAGAGCCACATGGCTGGTGCCCCAGGAAACCTCTGCTGCTGCCTGTCTGCTCCCACTGGACCATGGAGATCCCATAAAGGCTGGGTAATAAAGTAACATCACTCCTTCAGGCCTTGGCTCAGGAATGTAACTCAAGCACTAGTTAAACCTTAGGTGTATACTTAAATCCCTGAGGTTTTATTCCCTTAAGCCCTGTACGCTTTCTCCACGTGCTAAGCTGGGATGCTAGATGGAAAAGCATTCCCTCAACCAGCTTGTACTTCTGATATGGGATCAATAACTGGAGCATCTCTCCCAGGAGACACTTTTCTACATGAAAGAGAGAAAAGTAGGCTCAGTTCAACCCTTTCACTACCATGGTCCATCACGTGTGACAAATGCCCACACAGATGCTACATAATTTATTAGAGCAGGCTACTGATAACAGGCAGGAGGCCAAGAAGGAGGGGGAGTGCAGATGGCAAAGAAGATAAAAATACAGCATTTCTTAACCTCCCAAATAAAGGACATGAGAAAGAGGGTGCAAACCAAGCGTCTGGAGAATTTCTGCCGACAGGAAAGACATCAGACATATGTTTTTTAGAAAGGCTTTCCTACTTCTTAGTGAAGAAAGGAGACATCTCACTGTCTTCAATTATGCAACATTTTGATGAACTCCTCAAGAGACAAGTGGGTCTCCAGGCACTGCTGGATTGGTGCCCACATTCACCAAGCACCAAGCTCCTGGACACCAGTGAGCAGTGAAGGCTTTTCTGATGAGAGATTCACATGCAATGGCAGCTGAAAACCTTACCTCCGCTGTTCAAAGGCAAAGGAAGAGCAAATGGTGAAGCTTTTTTCTAGAAGCTTCACTCCTACAGTGGTTCTGAGAGCACCCTGGGACCAAGGGCAGCCCTGAGGAGGACTTGGAGGTATTGGTGCATGAGAAGCTCAGCACTACCTGGCAATGTGTGCTCACAGCCCAGACAGCCAACCCATCCCTACAGCGTGGGCAGCAGGGCCAGGAAAGGGATTCTGTCCTCTGCTCTGCTCTGGGGTGACTCCCCCGCAGTGCTGCATCCAGCTCTAGGGCCACCAACATCAGAAGGACATGGACCTGTTGGAGCAGGTCTACAGGAGTCAATGGAGGTGATGAGATTGCTGGAACATCTCCACTCTATAAAGACAGGCTGAGAGTTGGGTTTGTCTAGCCTGGAAAAGTCTCCAAGGAGACCTTAGAGCCCTTTCCAGTACCTAAAGGGGCTGTAGGAAAGCTGGAGAGGGACTCATGATCAGGGAATGGAGCAAGAAGAACAATGATGAAGGCTTTAAATGAAAAGAGAGGAAAATTAGATTAGATATCAGAAAGAATTTTTTTTCTGGTGAAGGTGGTGAGAAACTGTCCCAGGTTGCCCAGAGAAGCTGTGGCTGCCCTATCCCTGAAGGTGTTCAAGGCTAAGCTGGACAGGACTTTGAGCAATCTGATCTATTGGAAGGTGTCCATGCTCACACCATAAGGGAGCTGGAACTAGATGGCCTTAAAAGATCCTTTCCAATACAAACTATTTCATGATTCTTTGATCTTAAGCCCTATCTCACAAACACAGGGGAATCACCTCACAGGAACCCAGGGGGCTGCAGTCTGTCCCCAAAGCAGAGTTGGAAGTCACTGCCCAGTGAGCCCTGCTTGTGTCACCACCAACTCTTAGCTAAGACACTCCAAAACTAGTTTCTGGGCTCCATCATCTGCAGCAGAGGGGGATCCACAAGAGAGGGACAAGAGGTGCCTGCAACACCAACATGCTGTGAGGTGACAAGGACTGACACAATGGTGATGTTATTTTGCCCAGAGGGTAGATGGAGGCCCCATCCCTGGAGACATTCAAGGCCAGGCTTGATGAGGCTCTGAGCAACCTGATGTTCCTGCTCACTGCAGGGGCTTGGAATAGGTGACATTTGAAGGTCCCTTCCAACTCCATGATTCTATGATTGTATTCTCAGACTTCATAATATAATATTAATCATTACTAATAATATAGGATAATTTTTATAGCTGACTGAAGTGATCAATCAGGGGCAGAGAATTCTCCATTTCAGCAGAGAATTTGCTGATTTTTCTTGAAGGTAGCAGCTTCTGCAGCTACTGCTGCCCCAGGCTTGGCTGTCTGCACTGCAGCCTGGATGGGGAGATGCCTGGGGGAAAGATGGGGACTGCCATGGGTGCTGCCCTCTCCCAGAAGCTCTGGGTGCACAGCCAGGGTGCAGCACGGCTGTGGTACATCCCACTGGTGGGCTGGAGAAACAGGTCAGCGAGGAGAAGGCAAGGATTTGAAAACCAAAAATACCGGGGGGACAGAGAAAAAGCTACACTGGGAGGTCCTGGTGTACTATTTCTAACAGCTCTGGAGTGGCTGGAAATAACCGGAGTGGCCCCTTTCTAAACAGCTTTGTGCAGCTTTTTTTTTTTTTTTTCACATTGATGCAAAGCAGATTGGGATGGAGCAGGGAAAGCTGGAGGAGGTGATGGGGAGCAGTGCACTGCTTGCTGCTGAAGGGGTGGGGGATAGAATGGGGGGAAAGCCTGGAGGGCTGATGAATGAATTAAGTGCCAGGGACTAATTAATTAACTGCTGGAAGCTGGAAACCGAGGCAGTTTCAAAGCTCTGTCACAGGCATAAGGAGCAGCAAGAAAGAGAGATGACCATGGACCTCACTTGCTCTTTTGGCCCAGGATGCTCTCATAGAATCATAGAATTGTCCAAGCTGGAAGGAAACTTTAAGATCACCAAGTTCAGCCATTAGCCAAACACTGCCAAAACCACCACTGAATTATAGGACCATAGAATGGTTTGAGTTGGAAGGGACCTTAAAGATCATCTAGTTCCAACTCCCCTGCCATAGGCAGGGACACCTCCCACTAGATCAGGATGCTCAGTGCCTTGTCCAGCCTGGCCTTAAACACCTCCAGAGAGGGGGCATCCACAACCTCACTTGGCAGTTTCTTCCAGTGTTTCACCACCTTCACCATAGAGAATTTCTTTCTTACATCTAGCCTGAATCTCCCCTCTTCCAATTTACACCTGTTATTCCTAGTCCTGCCATCACATATCCTATTAAACAGTCCTACCCCTGCCTTTCTGTAGGCCCCCTTCAGGTATTGATAAGCTACTATGTTTATGCCACCAACTTACCAGGACTATGTTCACTCTACCTGCAGCACCCAGGTCCCTAAATCCACCTTGTGGCATCCTATCATCTAACCACAAACATGTGATCTTGTCACTGTTGTCCTCCTTCTTCATTCTTTTCATTGCAAGCCTCATCACCTCCTTCTACATCAAGGTATGAGCTGCACCCATGGTCCCATGGGTCTCATGTACTGTTGGACAGGCATGACTCACCTTCATGGTCAAAAAAATTACCCCTTCAGCTACTAACTAGCTTTGCAACTTTTAAATTGTTAAAGACTTTCCAACCTGACTGAGTGACAATAATGAGTAGAGTTCACCCAGCTATGCATAACGTTACTACACATTCTTTTCCCCAGGATGTCACTCCCAAAATTCACCTGATGGGTCAGAAGCAAGGAGAGAGGAAGTGTATTTGAGAGTAGAAACAGCCAAAGGGAATCATGTGCAGATGGATTGGTGGGAAGGGATGGGGAATGGAGGTTGTGCAGCTTTGGGTTGGAGGTACTCTAGCTGGGACTTCTCTCTTCTCCACCCATAAAAGCAGAGACTGACCCCGGATCCCCAGAAGTAGTCATCACCAAACAGCCACTGCACCCTTTAGACAAGGCAGGTGGTCCTGTTTAGGTGCTGGAAGTCCTCTCCCTCCTTGAACATCCATTAGCTTTGCCTGGACATGCACCATGGCATCAGGAGCCAGCACCACCATTGCAGAGATGCCCAGGCATGATCAAAGCACTGCAAAACTGAGTTATTATCTCCAGGCACAAGAAGGACCAGACAAGCCTATTGCACTAGCACAATGAACACAAATTTGGAGACTCTAATTAGCAAGGATATGCCACTTCATCTTTAAAGCAATCTAGGTGTGTTTAAAAGGGGGGAAAACGTGGGCTTTGAAATCAGAGAAAACAGAATTCAAAACTGCTGTGTTGCTTATTTGCATCGTGTTGAACCCAAAGCACTTTTGGTAAAAAAATTCCATCCTTATTATCCCTCCTTGGAGGCATCAGGGGTTGTGTTCATGTAATCATAGAATCACTTTGATTGGAAGTGATCTTTCTAACCATCAAGTCCAACCATCAACCCAACTCTGACAAGAGTCATCCCTAAACCATATCTCTAAGCTCTAGGTCTGACTGTCTCTTAAATACCTCCAGGAATGTTGGCTCAACCCCTTCCCTGGGCAGCCTGTTCCAATGCTTGGTAACCCTCTCAGTGTAAAAACTTTTCCTAATAGCCAATATAAACAATAGCTTTCAGAGTAAAATTGTTCAGCTTTTACTGGACCACCATCTCCTGAGCCTGTATGACTTGTAGTGCCCACAGTGTGAGCTGTGACCTGATGTCTCCAGTGCCAGACAAGTGCCTTGGGAAAAGCTTTCATCCTTGTTTTTCCAACTTCTCAGGGCTGGGCTTTTTTTCAGTCTAAATGCCCATTCATTCATACATTC
Organism: Turnix velox; assembly: GCA_013400935.1. Taxonomy (NCBI): domain Eukaryota; kingdom Metazoa; phylum Chordata; class Aves; order Charadriiformes; family Turnicidae; genus Turnix; species Turnix velox. The sequence goes on from VZTY01015132.1 coordinate 128,598, forward strand.
CTCATACATTTATTAGTGAGTGAGGAATCAGTTGTGCCATCTGCCATAACTACATGCATCAGATGAAATCTTGGCTGTTAATACATGTGAGGCAAATGAAGTTTTGGGGGTTTCTGGGGATTTTTTTTGAATAGAACATATAAGAAAATTATTAGATTAAGATCTACACCCAACAAGACACACATTTGCACTGTGGAGAGGCTTGAGAGATCAAAGGTTTTTTACCTTCCTTGAAGCTGTGCTTGAAACAAACAACTATTTATTTTTTCAAAACCCTGCATTTTATTTAAAGCGCAAAACCAGCCAATGTCTCCCCTGTTTATTTGCAGCTGCCAGTGGTTTGTCTGCAAGCAAAAGAAGCCTTTTCTTAACCCCTTCTTTGCAGCATCCCTCATGGCATGGGAGCCATATGCATCCGTTGGACAGACCCTCACAGTGCCACAGGCTCATCCTGCCCTAAAGTCTTAGAATCATAGAATGGGTTGAGTTGGAATAGACTTTCAAACATCATCTAGTCCAACCCCCCTGCAGTGAGCAGGGACATCCTGCACAAGATCAGGCTGCTCAGAGCCTCATCAAGCCCAACCTTGAATGTCTCCAGACATTGATGCGACCTCCACCACCTCTTTGGGCAACCTGACCCAGTGTCTCACCACCCTCATAGGGAAGAATTTCATCCTAATGTCTCATCTAATCCTGTCCTGCTCTGGTTTAAAACCATTTCCCCTCGTCCTATCTCTCCATACTCCAGCACACAGTCCCTCCCCAGCTTTCCTGTAGCCCATTCAGGTACTGATAGGCTACTATAAGATCTCCCTAGAGCCTTGTCTTCTCTGGGATTTAGAGTCATAAAGAGCATCAGGGATCCCAGAAACCACCTCTACCCCTAGACCCCAAAGATTCTGACTCTTCTGCTTTACCTGACCTATGAGGGGTCCTCACTGCTCACTGTCTGGCAGGGCTTTGGGTCCAGGGAAACTCAATCTCAGCCTTCATTTTTGGTTGCAGAGAAGAATTAAGAGTTTCAGCTTTGCTGGTGTGTACCTGCTGGCACAATCCTGCTGTTCCAAATAACTCTGGGCTCTTCTTGCCTAATTTTAGGAAGACACAGCAGAGGGTAGTGCTGATGAAGATAGTTAATAAGCCTCCAAAAACTTACACAGATAGTAGTTGTTTAATTTTGAAAATATACTACTGATAGCTCCACTGGGGGAATTGCTGGAGGTTAAGTTCACCTCATATCAGGCATCATAGAATCCACATGAGAGTGTTGTTGAAAACTTGGCTTTCAGGCACATTGAGTGGCTGGTTACTGACATGCATCTCAAGCTCAGATTTGCACCTCTACTCCATTTCCTTCCAAAGTTGCTAACAAAAATAATGGAGGATAAATAGAGAGAGGACAAAACACAGCTTCACTGTGCTCCTCTGGCATTTGGCTTAAAGTCATTCTTTTGTCTCCTTATTTCTTCTCCTTTCCTGCTCCTTTTACTACTATTACTGTTACTATTACTACTACTACTATTACTATTATTTACTATTACTGTCACTGTTTCTGTTGCTGTTACTCTCAATCTTACTACTACTGTCACTATTACTATTCCTGTTTCAGATGCAAAACCAGCCTGAGCCCACTGGAGACATGCCATGGCTTCCAGGTGTTCTTGTAGAGCAGATACATGATGTGACTGTGATAGGAGAAAAAAAAAAAAAGATGGAAAAAAGGGAGGGCTACCCCGTTCTTCCATCAGCTATAGCAGAGCAGATCTTGGTGGCTTAACCCTACAGGGTCTGCCCAGCACAGACACCTCTTGAAGCAGGGATTTGGTGCATGCCCATAGTAATTTTTACACAAGGTAGGAGTTGAGAGAGGGAAGCAGTAAATGAAGGTTTTCTCCTGTGCAAGAAGAGCCCGTCCAGACAACTGAAAATTAGGAGGAGCTGTATGTGTGGGCTCTAGACCTGTCTAGACTTCTTAAATGTTCACAAAAGGAGGACAACAGGGTAAGAGGGTGAAAGGACAGGCTTCCCTCCTTACAAACATCCCAGTAATTAAAGAGACATTGTTAAGGATGTGGTGCTTTGGCACCTCAAAACTGCACCAGCTCATTGTGCTGCCCTGCCCAGGTAAGTGGGAAACAACATTCCTCCAGCATAATCTATCTGGCCTTTCCCTTTAGACTCCATGGGCACAGTCACAAGATCTTCATGATGATGTGTAAAAAGCAGAAGAGACCAAATAACACCACTGATACCGTGAAAAGTGCTGAGCAGGAGCCAGCCACCCAGATAAGGCACCACCAAGGTCCCACCAACTTCAGTGCAAGTGCTGCAGTGCCCAAGTGTCTGCACAAAGCTCAGTCCTCTTGTGAAAAGCCAGTGATTTCATCCACCACTGAAAAAATAAGCAAAAATTGGTTCAGATTAGAGAGAGAAAAGAAATTAGTCAGGCTGAAGAGGGTTAAACTCTTCTGAGAACATTATGTTCTCCTGAAAGTCTTGCACAAGAGTCCCATATGCCACTAGGAAATGTTGGATCCTGGGTACAGGATGAAACCCATTCCCTTTACAACTTTGCCTAAAATCATGGAAAATGTCCAGAGCAGTCCATTTGATGTGGGAGCAAGACTGGCCAAGGCAGAGGCTTGGGCATAGATGCTGTGGTAGAACCCCACAAACCTTGTCTATGGAAGGAAAGATTGTGGTAAGGAGAAGAGGTCATATGCCAAACACATGAGAGGTTTTGCCAGTTAAGAAAAGGAGAAAAAGATGCTTCTTAATTCCATCAAAAACCATTTGCTGCTGTCTTAGCTGATTCTGGTCCTTTCTGCAACACATAAACCAAAGAATCCAGTTCAAAGCAAAAAATGAGCAAATCTTTTGCTGTTCTGTAACATGACAAACATCTCTCTGCAATCAACTGGGCTTCAAATAGACATCTTCATGAGCAGGAGCAGAAAACATCCAACCTAAGGAGGTGAGCAGCTTTCACCCTGAATCATTTATTGTGAGGGTGGTGAGATGCTGGAACAGGTTGCCCAGAGAGGTTGTGGATACAACCTCTCTGGAGGTGTTTAAGGCCAGGCTGGATGAAGCACTAAGCAACCTGGTCTAATGGGAGGTGTCCCTGCCCATGGCAGGGGTGTTGGAACTAGATGATCTTTAAGGTCCCTTCCAACCCAAACCATTCTATGATTCTATGATCACTCCCTTAGTGAAAATTTGAGGGAAGATGTAGTGTTGGATTGTGAACATAAAGACTCCTATTGTTGTGTCACTTTAAAATATTAATCAATGTTCCTCTGCAAACATTAATCAGTTCTAGATGGAATGGCTGTAAATCTGTGCTGCCTCATGACTTCCTCTGCGCAAAACATGGAGCCCTCTTGACCCAGGGGACTTTGCTTCCTGCAGAGGAAAAATCAAGAAGGAACAAAGTTCACTGGGATCAAAATAAGCCTTTCCGCAAGAGTGAACTGGCACAGACAAGGTCGTGCAGACAGAGCCCCACTGCTGTCATCATAAAGTCCTAGAATCAAAGAATGGTCACATTTTGCTTCTCATGCACCAGCACCCCTAAGTCCTTCTCAGAATTGCTCTCAATTTGTTCTCCACCAAGCCTGTATTTGGGATTGCCCTGAACCATGTGCAGGACTCTGCACGTGACAGCAGATTGGAAGGGACCTTAAAGATCACACAGTTCGAAGCCCATTGCCATGAGCAGAGACATATCCCACCAGACCAGGTTGCTCAAAGCCTCATCCAGCCTGGGCTTGGATGTCTCCAGGGATGGGGCAGCCACAGCTTCTCTGAGCAGCCTGGGTCAGTGTCTCACCAACTGCATAGGAAAGATTTTCCAAACATCTATGCAACATCTACCCTCTTTAAGTTTTAAACTGTTCCACCTCATCTTACTGCTTCACTCCCTGATCAAGAGTCCCTCTCCAGCTTTCCTGTAGCCCTTGGAACAGACTCTAAGGTCTCCTCGCAGCCTTCTTTTCTCCAGGCTGAACAGCCCAAACTCTCTAAGCGTGCGCACACAGCAGAGGGGCTCCAGCCTTCTCAATACCATTGTGGCCTCCTGTGGACCCACAACTACAGGTCTATGCTCTTCTGATGATGGTAGCCACGAGGCTGCAGGCAGCTCAGCAGGAGGGCCTCCCCAGAGTGCAGCAGAGGGGCAGACTCCCCTCCCTTGCCCTGCTGCCCACGCTGTGGGGATGCAGCCCAGGATTGGGGTGTCTGTCTGTGCATTGAGTGCACATTGCCTGGTCACATTTTGCTTCTCATGCACCAACACCCCTAAGTCCTTCTTCTCAGAATTATAGAATCATAGAATATTTTGGGCTGGAAGGAACCTTAAAGA
>VZTY01015132.1:133001-155779 GCA_013400935.1 Turnix velox
AGTTCCAACCCCCCTGCCATAGGCAGGGACACCTCCCACTACATCAGGCTGCTCAGTGCCTTGTCCTCAGTTTGTTCTCCACCAAGCCTGTATTTGGGATTGCCCTGAACCACGTGCAGGACTCTGCACTTGGCCTTGTTGAACCTCATGTGATGGCAGATGTATGTAGAGATGTGAAAGCCCAGCCAAAGCTGCTAGCTGACAAACCAGAGGGTTAGTTTCCTAAAGTGTTTAGTCATTTCTAATGACTTCTGCTTCAGCTGTGGGTTTAGGAGTGAGTGACTCATCCAAGAGAGGCTGGAGAAATGCGAAGGAGAATGGCAGGGCAGCTAAGAAAGCTCTATTTTTTGCCAGCTAAACTAATTTGACACACAAGTAGCAGCCAGCAGTACTTAATAATCGCATCAGAGCTCAAGTGATAAGACCAGATGACAGAGGAGGAAGCCAGCAAGTGCTCATGCAGGTTCTTCTAATGTCTTCACATTGGGCAAGAAAGGGAGTCACAGTAAGTAGACACGGGACCTGCTCAAATGCAGCAGCTGGTCCAGAAAGATGTTTTCACCATGGCTTCATATTTACTTTGTTTCAAGGTTCTCTCCAAGCAGAAGAAAGCTGTCTCAGCACTGCAATTTGGTGTGAATCATTAGTGTGGCCCCAACCACAGTGGGAGTGGAGGCTGCTCTTGTGGTTGCTTGTTTGCCTAAGATACCACGTGCTATTTTGGGGAAACTGCCTTGGTTCCTGCTGCCTTCAACCACCTGCAAGGCTTTTTTGATGAGCTCTGGTTTCCACCACCCAGGTGTTTGGGTTACTGAGGCTGTCGCTTTGAGTCATCATCTCTGCTGCCATTCCTGTCTCCTTGGCTGGATTAGTGTCAAAAGGAGGATGTAATGGGAACAAAGAGGTCTTGGGAGGGGAAAACCATGATGTTCTCCTCTTTCATAGAAATGCAGAATCTGAAGGGACTTTCAAAGGGGATCTAATCCAACCCGCCTGCAGGGAGCAGGGGCATCTTGCACTAGATCAGAGTGCTCAGAGCCTCATCAAGCTTGGCCGTCAATGTCTCCAGGGATGGGATCTCCACCACATCTTTGGGCAGTTTTTGCCAGCACCCTTCCTTCCCATCCTGACACAACAGAGCAGAAAACATGGGAATATAGGGAAGGAAGGTATTCTGAGGGTATATGCTGCTCTTGCACTGCCTTCCAATCAGGGCTGGTAGTGGATGAACAGCAAAAAGCTGTTGACTGTCCCACAGTGGTGAGAGAAATGCCTGCTTGACTCCTAAATGAGAGCAGTTACCCAGACTTTTGGGAAGCAGAAGTATCTTGTGGTGTATCTGGATGACTGTCTGGCATTGCCAAGTGGCTGGGGGCAGTGACTCGTGACCAAGTGGCAGTGGAGTTCTTGAAAAAAGGAGGGACAGGGAAAAGAGCTCCTTTTATCATGCCCAGCTGCTGTATTTCTCACTTTCAGAGAAGCAAGTTGAGCAGCCACTGCTGCTGGGAGTGAAGGAAAGTATTTCAGTGCTACTTGGCACAGGGGAGGGAAGTGAGTTCATCCCTGGGGAGAGTCCTGGAAAGAGTNCCCAGAGTGCAGCAGAGGGGCAGACTCCCCTCCCTTGCCCTGCTGCCCACGCTGTGGGGATGCAGCCCAGGATTGGGGTGTCTGTCTGTGCATTGAGTGCACATTGCCTGGTCACATTTTGCTTCTCATGCACCAACACCCCTAAGTCCTTCTTCTCAGAATTATAGAATCATAGAATATTTTGGGCTGGAAGGAACCTTAAAGATCATCAAGTTCCAACCCCCCTGCCATAGGCAGGGACACCTCCCACTACATCAGGCTGCTCAGTGCCTTGTCCTCAGTTTGTTCTCCACCAAGCCTGTATTTGGGATTGCCCTGAACCACGTGCAGGACTCTGCACTTGGCCTTGTTGAACCTCATGTGATGGCAGATGTATGTAGAGATGTGAAAGCCCAGCCAAAGCTGCTAGCTGACAAACCAGAGGGTTAGTTTCCTAAAGTGTTTAGTCATTTCTAATGACTTCTGCTTCAGCTGTGGGTTTAGGAGTGAGTGACTCATCCAAGAGAGGCTGGAGAAATGCGAAGGAGAATGGCAGGGCAGCTAAGAAAGCTCTATTTTTTGCCAGCTAAACTAATTTGACACACAAGTAGCAGCCAGCAGTACTTAATAATCGCATCAGAGCTCAAGTGATAAGACCAGATGACAGAGGAGGAAGCCAGCAAGTGCTCATGCAGGTTCTTCTAATGTCTTCACATTGGGCAAGAAAGGGAGTCACAGTAAGTAGACACGGGACCTGCTCAAATGCAGCAGCTGGTCCAGAAAGATGTTTTCACCGTGGCTTCATATTTACTTTGTTTCAAGGTTCTCTCCAAGCAGAAGAAAGCTGTCTCAGCACTGCAATTTGGTGTGAATCATTAGTGTGGCCCCAACCACAGTGGGAGTGGAGGCTGCTCTTGTGGTTGCTTGTTTGCCTAAGATACCACGTGCTATTTTGGGGAAACTGCCTTGGTTCCTGCTGCCTTCAACCACCTGCAAGGCTTTTTTGATGAGCTCTGGTTTCCACCACCCAGGTGTTTGGGTTACTGAGGCTGTCGCTTTGAGTCATCATCTCTGCTGCCATTCCTGTCTCCTTGGCTGGATTAGTGTCAAAAGGAGGATGTAATGGGAACAAAGAGGTCTTGGGAGGGGAAAACCATGATGTTCTCCTCTTTCATAGAAATGCAGAATCTGAAGGGACTTTCAAAGGGGATCTAATCCAACCCACCTGCAGGGAGCAGGGGCATCTTGCACTAGATCAGAGTGCTCAGAGCCTCATCAAGCTTGGCTGTCAATGTCTCCAGGGATGGGATCTCCACCACATCTTTGGGCAGTTTTTGCCAGCACCCTTCCTTCCCATCCTGACACAACAGAGCAGAAAACATGGGAATATAGGGAAGGAAGGTATTCTGAGGGTATATGCTGCTCTTGCACTGCCTTCCAATCAGGGCTGGTAGTGGATGAACAGCAAAAAGCTGTTGACTGTCCCACAGTGGTGAGAGAAATGCCTGCTTGACTCCTAAATGAGAGCAGTTACCCAGACTTTTGGGAAGCAGAAGTATCTTGTGGTGTATCTGGATGACTGTCTGGCATTGCCAAGTGGCTGGGGGCAGTGACTCGTGACCAAGTGGCAGTGGAGTTCTTGAAAAAAGGAGGGACAGGGAAAAGAGCTCCTTTTATCATGCCCAGCTGCTGTATTTCTCACTTTCAGAGAAGCAAGTTGAGCAGCCACTGCTGCTGGGAGTGAAGGAAAGTATTTCAGTGCTACTTGGCACAGGGGAGGGAAGTGAGTTCATCCCTGGGGAGAGTCCTGGAAAGAGTTTGGTTCTTCTTGTTGACCTTTTTAGTTTGCTTCCTTTAAAGCCTAGAGGGGAGGAGGAAAGGAGGAGCAGGACAGCTTGGTCAGAGAGTTAAAGCTGGGGAGAACTTGGCAGAGACCCAACATACAAGAGCGCAGAGACCATGAGAAAAATGTCAATTTGCTGTCCAACTGGATAGAAATCAGATGTTGTGTCAGGACTTCACAGGACTTGTAAATGACTAAAGCACCAGGCAGGAAAGGAGGGAGGATCCAGCAGGCTGGAGGAGACAATTTAGTAGGACCTTGATATCAATATAGTTAATATCTATGTGACTTAGTCCTACAGGCAGCAATGAACCTTGTATACCAATCAGTAGCATCTGTTCCCATTCCCAGTTCACCCAGTGGCTGTGAGGATGCACAGCCTGGGGATGCTGCAGTGTCTGCTGGGGATGGATGACCTCAAAGCCCAGAGTAGCAAGAGGAGGACAAAGGGGTGGCAGAAGAGATGGGACACTATCAGGGGATGGCTTGCAGCAGGATAGATACAGAGCCTTCAGAGCTGGAATGACTTTTGCCATTCAATGTGCAGTTAGACCCTGTTAGTAATAAGAGTAATAAGTTTTCCATGTCCATGCTTTTATTAGTCAAGAACACATAGAATCATCACAGAATCATAGAGTTGGAAGGAACCCTCTAGGGCTGTCTAGTCCAACGCCCCTGCAGTGAACAGGGACATCCTGCACTTAGATCAGGTTTCTCATCAAGGCTGGCCTTGAATGTCCCCAGGGATGGGGCCTCCACCACCTCTCTGGGCAACCTGGGCCAGTGTCTCACTGCCCTTATGGTTAAGAACTTCTTCCTAATGTCTCATCTAACTCTGCCCTCCTCTAATTTAAAACCATTGCCCCTTGTCCTTTCACTACATACCCTGGCAAACAGCTTTCCCATAGGTGCTTTCACATACCAAGATGCTGCTATGAGGTCTCCTCAGAGCCTTCTCTTCTCCAGGCTGAAGACATATTCCTGTCCTGCCTAGTTCCCATGGGACACCAGTAGATCCAGCATCTCCTGCAGTACCTTCTGCTTGCACCCACATGGTAAAAGGTGAAACTGCTATAAGAAGCAGCAGAAACAGCTAAAGAAGCATTCTTTAGCACTGTCTCAGCCATGCTGAATAGGGCAAAACTTAGCTTGAAACTACCCACAAGGGCTGAACACATCAATGGGACCTGACTGACTGGCTGGAGTGGCCCATTGCTGGCCTGAAGGAGCAGCTGGAGGGTGGGCAGTCCTTGGCAACACAGCACACAGAACATCCCTTTTCATGAACCACACTCTGCCTGCCAGGCAGGGACAAAAAACCCAGTCCTTGCCATTTCCCACCAAGCTCAATGGGAAGCTCATTGCTGGTGGCCCTGGGCTGGCTGTCAGCATGGGCTGGGAACGCAGCCACTGTGCTGGGATCAGCAGGGCCCCTTTCTGCAAGGAAACAAAGCCATGATGCTCACACAGGAGAACTGCAATACTCCCCAGTAGCCAGCCATGGACAGGGCTCAGCTCTGCAAAGAGCTATAAATAACAATAATAATGGTTGCTGCCCCAAAATACTTCAAATCTATGATTCCCTTCCAACCCAAACTATTCTATGACTCTAAGAATTCCTTTGCCAGCACAATAGCAGGAGTCCTATAATATTACAAAATATTACACTCGACATGAATTGTGTATTTTTTAAGGAGAGAACACCTCTCTGGAGGTGTTTAAGGCCAGGCTGGACAAGGCACTGAGCAGCCTGATGTAGTGGGACGTGTTCCTGCCTATGGCAGAGGGGTTGGAACTTAATGATCTTTAAGGTCCCTTCCAATCCAAACTATTCTATGCTGATTCCAAGACTCAGAGCAGGCTGACAGTAGAAGCTGCACGAGGAATCACAGAAACACCTTGGTTGGAAGGGATTTTTCAGGTCATCAAATCCAACCTGCAATCCAACTCTGATTCCAAAGAGAACCCTCCCTAAAATAAAACACTGTGTCTAACAGTCTCTTAAATACCTCCAGGGCTGGTGCCTCAAACAGTTCCCTGGGCAGCCTGTTCCAATGCTTCGTAACTCTTCCCATGTAATAGTTCCCAGTTTGCTGCTGGGTTCAGAAAGGGAAGGACACAAAGCAGAGCAAAGCTTTGGGCATGACGTCTCAGCTAGGTGGCCAGTGAGCAAAGACAAAGAGCATTTCTCAGGCTCTTTCAAAGCTACTGAGCTCCACAGCTGGCAAGAAGGTGCATGGATGGAGAAGTTTGGTTGTGGCTGTGCTCTGAGCATAGGATCCAGAAAGCTTCAGCAACACTCCACTACCCTTAAGCCAGAAGAAATTTCCTTCATAGAATCATAGAATAGTTTGGGTTGGAAGGGACCTTACAGCACCTCGACTTCCAACCCCCCTGCCATAGGCAGGGACACCTCCCACTACATCAGGCTGCTCAGTGCCTTGTCCAGCCTAGTCTTGAACACCTCCAGAAAGGGAGCATCCACACCTCTCCAAACTTCAAGGTTAGGTTTCATCAGGCCTACAGTCTAGAGAAAAAGCCTGCTGAGTGGAAACTCCTTGCACTGGTGGGATCTTGGGGGCCTTTGTGTGCTCAGCACCACCCAGTAGGGTCACTGAAGGTGCTGCAACTGCCATGACTGGCTTTTGGAGACAGGGCATTTGTGAGGGAGGGCATTTCCCCATGAAGGGTGGCATCCACCCTACAAAAGACTTCACCCCACCTTCAGGGAGGTCTGAAGGAAAGGAAGGATGAAGGTTTGTGAGGTTGCACTTGAGAAGGTGGGAGCATGCAGAAATGTTGGGAGCAGGTTAGCAAGTTTGAAACTGTGGCCAGTGAGACTATTAAGGCTGTGTGGATCCTTAAAAAACAAAACCAAAACCACCACCAACAAAAAAAGTAAATCACATAAAACCCTCATCTGGAGATCCACACAGCAGCTTGGTGGCCTCATGTGGCCCCAATCAGGGATATCTAGGATCGGGGCTCCCTCTAGAGGGTTTTGCACAACCAGCAAATGGCCACACCATGGTCTTGAGGATGTGGATGGGACACCAGGGCACAGTCCTTTTCCCTACTTGGCCTAAGGTGACATCAAGAGCATCTCCAAATTGCCCTGAGCTAACGTGAGCACCTTCATCTCTGTCAAAGAGGATGGCATGGGCAGAGAGCCAACATGTCCACAGCTCTGCTTTCCAGCCTTGGCATTTCCCAGTGCAGAGAGAGCCCAGTCACTGAAGGTCTTGGGGCTGCACAAGATAGGAGCTGCCATTCTGCCCTTCATGAAGGATGTGGCACTGCCATGGTGCTTCTGCTCAGCTGGACACAGCAGAACTTTCAAGATGAAGTACCTGGGGATTAGGCGGCACTTAGGCTTGTGAGAAGGTCATTCCGATTGACTGCTTAAGCCAAGCAAGATTTGGGGAGGAGGATGTTGGAAGCGACCTTGCTTCACTGGTGCAGGCAGAAATGGTGCTTGGAGATCATATCAAGAGGTCAGACCTATTTAGGGTTGAGCACCATGTCTTGAGGTCAGAAAAACCTGGTGATGTCTAAAGGGGACTGATCCCCACCTCTGGGGAGGAAAGCTTTGACAAACAACAAGAAAGGAGGTTGTGGAGAGGTGGGAGTTGGTCACAAGGAATGGGAAAGAGGACAAGAAGAAATTGCCACATGTTGCTTCAGGGGAGATTTAGACTGGAAATCAGGAAAAAATATTTTTACACTGAAAGGTTTATCAAGCATTGGAACAGGCTGCCCAGGGAAGTGGTTGAGGCACCATCCCTGGAGATATTTAAGAGATGGGCAGACACAGAGCTTAGAGACATGGTTTAGGGGTGGCTCTTGTCAGAGTTGAGTTGCTGGTTGGACCCAGTGATCTGAAGGTTCATTCCAATCAAGGTGATTCTATGATTCTAAGTGCCAGAGCATGAGCTAGTGTCAGGAGACACATCCCACCATGACACCAGGATGAACTCATCATTGGAAAGGTGCTGTAGTGCCATGAAGGAGAAGGCTTGAAGGTCAACTCAGCCAGTGACCTGCAGTGCAGCTCATTACTGGCTAGTCTGCTGGCAGCTGGGAGTGGAGACAGCAATTTACTATTGGTGGCTTGTCCTCAGCCATCTATAGCTGCTCTTGCATCAGAAGGTGTTTTCCCTTTCTAATAAACCTGCTTGACAACTCTCTGAGATGTTTTGTCATAAAGCGCAATCATAAAGCTAGAGCTTCATTACAGCATAGACTGCCCAGAGCAATGAGACACTTCAAACATGGCCATAAAAAAAGAGATGAGTTAACTCATCCTTGAGATTCTAATTAGAAGCCACTGTAGATGGTAGGTAGCCAGGTCTATGGGATCTCACAGCCTTTGCAAGGACATTACAGCTCTCTCCAGCTGCTTGGGCCAAAGTCTCAAGTAGAGAGAGGTCACAGTTCTAAAAAGAACACTGGGAAAGAGGGCTTGAGTGCTTTTAAGGTCTCATAGAACAAAACCTCACGTACAATAAAGTCTAAATAGAGGACACCTGAAATCCTCCCCTGGCCCTTCCACGAGGAACTCTGCTCAACTGTGGCATAGGGGAGGGTGGGATCTGTGTGAAAGTTGAGGTGGTGGAAGAGCCAGCCCTGTAGACATTAAAGTCCAGGCTTGATGAGGCTCTGAGCAAAATGTCCCTGCTCACTGCAGGGGGTTGGACCAGATGGCCTTAGAAGACCCCTTCCAACTCTATGAAAACTAAGTTATGGGTCTGCATGTGTCTAGTGTTGCCCTGTTCATCCCAGGAGGGGACAGGAGAAAGTTAAAAGAAGAAGATCCACCAGAAATCACATTCCCACTTGAGTTCCACCCACTCTGCTGCTGGGACAGATTTCCCCCGTGCAATCTCTGGGAGAAAAAGAGCAGAACACCAGCTTGGCACCAGCAGCTTCCCAAGGGATTTGGAGCAGATGATAGTGGCTTCTTCCTCAGCCTTCACTAGATGGTGCTCTACTCCCTCCCTTGAAAACCCTCTGGCAGCCAGAGCCAATTTCTCCTGTGCTGTATTTTCGGCTCCTCACGTGTGGGAGGAGAAAGGGCTCTTGAGATGTTCCTGAAGAGAAGAAGCACTTCGGCACGGTAGCGGCGGGGTTTGCAGAAGCAGCCATTTTTTATAAAGGACGAGAAGGACAAGCAGAGAGAGCAAAGGGCAAGGAGATTTGCCCCCCTACCTGGAAATTCCTTCCTTGCATAGATTTGCCTCCACAGAGGAATCACATCCCCACCTGAGAATGCCCAAACAAGCCCTGACCAGGTTTTAGCTGAAGAATTTGCCCCTCTCCATCCACGAATGCATGGTTTTATGGGTAAGCACTTCCAAATGTGTCCCATGAGTTTAGGACCTCTGCTCAAGGCAGAAGACCACAGTGCTGTCTTTTTCTTCTCCCCCAGCCCTAGCCGGCCCTCCCTCCTACAGCCAAAGCCCTGGCCTTGGGCAGGTTGGTCATATCAAATAAATGAAACCTCTGCTGTCCCAGCAGGAGATGGTGGAGCTCTAAGCAGGCTGAATGACAAAGAGCATCAGACACTCCTGGCACCAGCCCAGCCAGTCAACTGGCACACTGGGAGGGAGGACACCTCTTTCAAGCTCAGCAAACTACAAAAGCTCTTAAGCAGAACTTGTCAGCCAACAGATAAACACACTTAAGAGCATGTTTATAACCCTTTGATGTGTGTTTATGTAGAGTGTGGAAGCAGAGAGGCTTTCCAACTGTGTGTGAGAGCTACCCAGCAACAGAGATGGGGCTGCTTTGTGTGTAAAAAAAGGATTTTCAAGGTTTGAATGGCGACTTTTCTCACCTGGTTGCCATCTCCTGCGTTTCCTTTGCCAGGTGGGGGGGTCCTTGACTTGAAGTCAGTGTTTTTGCCTTTGTTGCCCTTTTTGAAGCCTGTTCAAGCCCCCACGTGGAAGACAGAAGGCGTTGCACAAGATTTTCCTGAATGCCAGTTTTGCAGGAGAAAACCCCTGGAGACGCTCCCTGTCCTCCGTGTCTCGGATACCTTCAGCACGCACAGCATGAGATGTCTCCTTTGAAAACTGTTAAGAGCTTTCAAGAGTCTCTTTATTGCTCTACACACCCCATCTGGAAGAGCGTGAGAGAGCAGACTGACTTTGCAAGAGTTAAAAGCCAGTCCTTGTCTCAGATACAGGGCACTGCCACCCTCCCAACCTTCATTAGGATAATTTCAGTGCAATAAAATAATTTGGCCCAGCCTTAAAAACATCTAAGGCTGGATCTTAAGCAGACGTTGCTAACATATGGGAATGAGGCTGTTTCTGTAAGTCTTTGGGTATGTCTTTTTTGGGGGAGGGCAACCAGACCCCAATTTTACCCATGTTTATCCTTCTATGAACACAGTTCAAGCCAGAGCTCCTCAAAAATCATTGATGGGGTAAGCAGAGGAGAAGTTGGCAAACACGGCTTGGGCAGTAGAGTCAAGAGTTACAGGCTGCAGTCTCATCTAGGATTTTCCAGCCATCAGGCTCAATCCAGTGCAGATACAACCAAAGGAGCAGAGATAATGTCCACTGGAGTGCTGTTCCAGAAGTTGAAGACCTGCCACTGCTTTGATTTGGGATCGATTCCTGTTGAAGGAAAGGAGATCCTACCATGGCTGAGAAAGAGAGTTGCCTTTCTTCCAGAAGAGGAAAAAGCTAAAAACGAAAAAGGCTCATTTCACCAACTGAGTTGGAGCCATTTCTCTGACTATCTCCATCTCAGTGCTGTGGAAGGCAGTGTGCTGGCAGCTGCTCCAGTCTCTCACAGCACCAAATATATTTTGACTTAACTGGGACAGGCTGCCCAGAGAGGTGTTGGAGGCCCTGTCCCTGGAGACATTCAAGGTCAGGCTTAGTGATGCTCTTGGTAACCTCATCTAGTGAAAGATGTCACTGCAGGAGGGTTGGTCTAAATCACCTTTTAAGGTCCTTTTCAATTCAACATATTCTATGAATCTATGACTTTAGAGAAAACTTTGAAGATCAAGAGGATTACGTAGCAGCATTAGGAGATTAGTAATGAGGAAACAGCCTTCAGGAAGCTGCTGGAGCTGGTGAGGAAGCTCACAGAACCCTTTCTGACAAGTCTTCCATCCTATGAGAGGATCAGCCACTTCTGTATCTGGACAGCATCAATAGAGTGAGAAGCAGAAGCACCTTTTCCCTCATGGTTTTCCCTGCTCTGCACATCAGAGGTGATGTCAAGAGAAACTCCACAAATTGGTGCTATAATAGAGATGCTCTAGATCTTTCTCCAATGTGGATTCCCTTTATGTCATCCCCATGTCAAAGGCTTGCTGGTGATTGTTTCCCTGCCCTCGGGCATCAAATAGCCCACATTGGTGAAGACATTACAGCACTGCTGCCAGCTCACTCCACTAAACACATCTTCGCTCCCCGAGGAGGGTGGGAGGAAAATCCTTTTTAGCTCGATGCTGGAGGTTTTAGGTGGGACTAATACTCATCTCAACAGTGCTTAGGTTTTTCCTAGAGTGAGGGTTGGTGTGAGCCAGCCCCAGGACATCTCATGGCATTCCCTTTCTCCCATTTAACAGACATAGAACGTGCAAGTGTTGATTAATATTGAACAAAAAACTCCATCTCACTTCACCACTGTGCCACTTTGAATCATCTCAGCTGGCAGCAGCAAGTTCTCTGCCCCCAGGAGTGGATGTCTACATGCCAGTTACTCTCCATATGCATCTGGTGCATTAAAACCTGGAAGGATTATAATGCAAGGCTCTGCAGGGCACTTGCTTGGGGCACTCACCCCAAGGCTGCAATCCCTGCAAGTTCATAATGCAGCAGCATCCCTGCCTGGATTATGCCCTTGGGGACAGGTCTTCAGGCAGAAAACAGGGTGGTGTGAAGGTCATGAGTATCTGAGAAGGAGCTCCAGGACTGCTCAGCAGCATGAACCGCTGTATCACTGTATTATGATATTTCTGGGGATGTTTTTTCACTTTGCTTCAGGTCCTCCCTACATGAGTTGATAACATGAAACTGATATTGCTCTTTTAAACTTGCTGCAGAGAGCAGAGAAATCCATGAGCAGCCATGGCCAGCACTGCAGGGCCTTGTTTTGCTGCAGCATCCCCACTGCTACTGTGGGCTAGAGCTGCTCCAGCATCACAGACACCATGGTCTTGTGGTGGATGTGAGGCCAATTCCCCATAGGGCAGCAGGGATTGTCCTCCCTGTCTCCAGCCTGGGACAATGCAGTGGAGCATTGATTGCATTGCTGAGTGCTCTCACCCAAAGTCTTCCTCCATGTGGTGCCTGTGCTGGAAGGAAAAGGATCAGATGCTGGAAGAGTCCTGACCTCATTACTACACTGCCTGCATGCATAAGTTTTGTGGTAATTATCACACCACTTCCTTTCCATTTTCCCAGTCAGGCACCACCTTTATTGCCATTGTCCCGTCTCCTTGTCTCTGCAGGAGTGTCTTCAAGGACTATCTTTGCATTTGGCTGAACAAGATGTTCTCATCTGAGGAACCACAACAGCATTTTTCCTGGTTTTCCATCCACCCTCATAAACCACACCAGCAGATCTTCCTCCTACTGTTTTGACTAGGGTACATTCTTCTGGTTATTCTTATATACAAAGACAATACGCCCATCAATTCCAATTAGCTTTTGGTTAGGTGACTCCAGTGCTCCAGGTGAGAGAGATGGGGTGCCTGATGGAGTGATAGCATGAGAAGACATGCAAATGAAGTATCCCAAAGCAGACTGGGCAGTGTCCTCTCAAGGAGAAACTTTGAAATCTGAAACTTTCAGTGTCTTCTTGCACAGGGTTACAAATGTCCTCAGCATCACAGAATGTGTTGAGTTGGAAAGAACCTTCAAAGGTCATCTAGTCCAAACCCCTGCAGTGACCAGGGACATCCTGCATTAGATCAGGTTGATCCGAAGCCTCATCAAGCCTGGCCTCAAATGTCTCTAGGGATGGGGCCTCCACCACCTCTGTGGGCAACCTGGGCCAGTGTCTCACAACCCTCATTATGAAGAACTTCCTCCCAACGTCCAATCTAAACCTGCCCTGCTCTAGTTTAAAACCATTGCCCCACTTCCTATAGCTACACGCTCTTGCAAAAATCACTGGTGTGTGGGGTCTGTCCTGGGTATCAAGGAGCTATCAAACATCCCATGCAACACTTCTACCTGCTCAGCAGGTGACAGAGGACACATGGAGCCCTAAGCCAGTGTGGTCATTGCAGGTCAGTGGTGTATCAGGCATGATCTGTGGGGTTTGCTGCATTCTCCTGTGAGCTGACAATTAGTTCCTGCATGAGTGCTCCATTAATTTATGCACAAGTGCTCAAGCAGTTACCACACAAGCACCTATTCAATCCATACACAAGTGCCCAGTTAATTCATGCACAAGAGCCCAAACAGTTAATGCAGAAACACACGATTAATTCATGCAGAAACACACGATTAATTCATGCACGAGCACCTAATTAATTCATGCATGAGAACCCAACTGTTGGATGCATGGGCACCTGACTTAATTTATGCAATAAATTGAGTGCCCAAGCAACTCAAGCATGAACAAGCCATCAGTTCACATATGGGTGCTGGAGGAGCTCATGTGTTGGTCCCCAGCACATGCTTGAGCACCTCCTTTGCCCTTTGTGAGCACCTGCATAAGACACACATGGTTTGGTCCATGCATGAGAGTCTAATCAGCTTGTGCACAGCTGAGCAGCTGTTGCATATGTTTTCTTTTTCTCATTACTAGAACAATGAGTAGAGTTTCATGTGAGTTGGCAATACATTAATACGTTTTTCTGACTGGTGTGAAAGCGTGGCTTGGGAAGGTGCTGCCCTGAGGATGAGGAATCATAGATTGGCCTTGGTTGGAAGGAATCTTTCAGATCATTGAGACAAACCATCAACACAAATTTCACAAGAACCATCTCTAAACTGTTATCTCGAAGCTCTGTGTCTGCCCATCTCTTAAATACCTCCAGGGATGTTGCCTCAGCCACTTCCCTGCATAACCTGTTCCAAAGCTTGATGGACCTCTCAGTGTAAAGAATTTTTCCTAATACCCAATCTAACCATCTCCTGGCACAATTTGAGGCTGTTTCATAGAATCATAGAAAGGATCTTCAAAGGCCATCTAGTCCAACCTCCTTGTGGTGAACAAGGACATCCTGCACTACATTTGGTTGCTCAAAGCATTGTCAAGCCTGGCCTTGTTTCCTCTTGCCCTATTGCCTGTTACTTGGCAGAAGGGACCAATCTCTACCTTTCCACAACTTCCTTTCATATACTTGAAGAGAGAAATAAGGTCTCCCTTCAGCTTCCTTTTCTCCCAGCTGAACACCCCTAGCTCCCTCAGCTGCTCCTCATAAGTATTAGGGACAGTGCAGTCAGGGAAGAGCAAATTCCCTTCTGAGCTGGTTAAACATCACATTAACCAGCTGCAAAGATTCTTAAGACCCTCTCTTCCCAAAGAAGAGAGAAAAAATACAGCAACAAGGTGTCCATTTCCAGCAAGGAATGCCCACTGAGCACACAGCTAGTGTGTGCTCCAGCAGGATTAGGCTCTTGGGCTGCTCCTGCATTTTCTCCCAAACGTTCAGCCCATACATCAGTCTTACCTGAGCCTCTAATTCTTTGCTGAGATGGCTTTGACATCAGGGAGCTGAGCTAATCTCCCAGCATGGGGCTGCCCTAGCTCTGCACAGACAAAATAAATAATTAGCTCGAAAACATCTAACAGTTTTCAAAGAGCATGGGATGGCCCAAGCATGTTTAGACTGTGTGCACAGTAAAGGGCCCCAACACCTTTAATCATCCTCATATGTAACTAATGCTTTTATCTGGAGATCTACACAGTCCTCCACAGAGAGGACGGCACTGTTCATCTCTGCTCTACAAATAAGGAAGGGATGGATTTCCCCCAGCTCCAGGGGATGAGTGTTTGGGGTGCTACATTTTGAGCCAGCCAACTTGGTGTCTCCTCTCCAAGGCCATCACTCCCCTGAGTGAGATACCTTAGGAAGTGACAAGGCACCAGCAAGAGTCTCATCCTGGTAGTGCCCAGCCTGTCATCTGTATCTCAGCATCACTGCCCATATCTCTCTTTGCCCATCAGCCCTGGCTGCAGCCAGGCAATGGGTTTGCAAAATGGCTCTGAATTGCAGATGAAAGGCAATTCCTGCTTTCTGCTTCCATGCTTTGCATCATGGTGTAAATCGTCTCTCCTCTCCATCAGGTTCAGTTTTATTTATTTATAATTCCTTCTCACAGATTATATCAAAGATTTTATATAAAGCAATTAGCACCGAGGGTAGTGTCAAGCCAAAAAGAAATTAGGCTGTGACACAATGACTCCTCTTGCTGGTTACTGGGAAGCTCGGTAGCCGAGCAGGAGAGCTTGCCTGAGCTCCATAGCCAAGGGATGACAGTGGCCTGGAGCTATGAGCAGGATGGGCTCCAAGGCACGGTGTCTGGACTATACTGATGTTGGCAGGTGTTAAAGGGAAGCATGCCCCCATCTCAGCATCTCCTCTGCTCTCACAATGGCTAAGCAGCCAGCTGAGCCCTAATCCAAGAGAGGGACTGGACCACCACTCCTACAAAGACAGGATGAGAGTTGAGGCTGCTCAGCCTGGGGAAGCTCTAGGAAGACCTCACAGTGGCCTATCAGTACATGAAGGAGCTACAGGAAAGCTGGAGAGGGAGTACTTGAAGGGCATGGGGCAACAGAACAAATGGAGAGGGTTTTAAACTAGATCAGGGCAGGGTTAGATGAGACATTAAGTTCTTCCCCATGAGGGTGATGGAACACTGGCATGGGTTTCCCAGAGAGGTGGTGGAGGTCCCATCCCAGAGACATTCAAGGTCTTGCTGAGGCTCTGAGCTGCCTGATCTGGTGCAGGATGTCCCAGCTCACCACAAGAGGACTACGTGGCCTTTGAAGGTCCCTTCCAATTTAACTGATTCTATGATTCCATAAATGAGGCATGTTTTTGTTTGGAAGCTGCATGGGCTTTAATGACAGCCTAATCCCTGTCTTATAACTCCATTTAAGAACAATTCCTTAGGAATTAGCACATTTGCTCTCTCAGTTCAAATGCATATTTCCCTTGACCCACAAGTTCTTCCATGCAACATTCTTCAACATGCAATTTTCCCAGGAACTTTTACTGAAAAAAAAACACTGTCTTGCAGCTTGAAGAATGTCCAGCACAGCTGATACATCCCTCTGGAGAAAAGATGGGTCATCCTTGGGTGGAGGCTGCCAAGCACAGAGTGGAAGGGAACCTGAACAGGAGCAGGCTCCAGCCAGGTGAAGGAAGGATTCCTGAGCATCCCTGGACTCAGGGCTGGGATTGTCCACCCCAGTGGTGGTTCACTGATCACTTGGCTTTTCCCTATCATCCCATTTAGCCACAGAACAAATCCCTTCAGAGGATGACAACTGTAAACCCAGCTTTTGGAATCAGAAAGCAAGGGATGGCTTCATGTCTCACATCATGCCTGGCTTTGCCAGCCCCATCCACCTTGCAGCCCCACAGGGAAAGTAAGGTGGCCCAGGAGACTCGGGTTACATCCAAGGCTGGGCTCTGAGACAACAAGGACATTTGCCAAGGCTTTGAATTGCTTTTTCAGCAACAAGACTGATTTCTCAGGCTTAAGGTTCTTAAGGTCACCAGCTTTCCAAGAATTTTTAAATCTACTAAAATTCATCCCAAATCCCATAATCACCTTTGGAAACAAAAGCTGGACTGATTATTCTTTGCTAAAGAGTTGGCAGCTTTCCAGGTTGATGAAATGCAGCCTTGCTGAAAGAAAAATCTCTTGTGTGAGAAGCCATGCAGAAGTGGCTTTTGAAAACAAATTAAAATAAGGCATTATAGGGGGGAAAAAAAACCCTTAAAAATAGCCTTGGAGCTATCTTTAGCCCCAAGGTTGGAAGGGGAATGTTGACACTTATTTTTCATGCCTCTTTCTCCTCCTCCAGCCAAAAAAAAAAGGGATGGACAAAGTATTTTTAGACTCCAGTTCCTGTGCAAATGCAAGGAAAGCCACTTTTCACAAAGCTGGCTGGAGCTCTGCCCAGCCCAGCTCCTGGGAAATAGTGCTGGGAGAACGTTTTGGGCACCAGAAGCTTATTTGTGGGTGGCCAAAGTGGGGGTTGGGGCTAGTTCAGTCTAATCATTTTGGGGCAGTCTCCAAGGTCTTTCTCCCAGGGAGGTCTGTGAAAGATGAACTGGGTGCTGCTGTAGCAGCTCATCAACACTCAGAAAAAAAATCTCTGAGGCTCTTCCAGAAGCTCATTTTGGAATGGTGAGAGCAGGAGAAAGAGCAGGGCCTCGTCTACTGCCACACACAGCATGGTGGCCATGGGGAAAGAGGAGTTCTCACTCCTCATTCCCTGAGCTGCTTCTCAGCTCTGTGGGTTCATGGACAGGCAGGGAGACAGCTGGCTCCTGGCTATCAGTGGTCTTCTCCAAACACTCAACAATCTTCTGGAAGTACAAGGACCCAAACTGTGCAAAGCCCCTATGATTGTAGCTTTAGAGTGGCACGAGGGTTGTATCAATTTTACTCCTTTCCTAACCATCCCTGATAGACAGTTCGCCTCTGCTGCTACTGCCACATGTGGAAATATTTGGGTGAGAACAGCTACCACAGCTCCATGTTCTTGCACCTGAGTGGCAGGGGCCAGCTCAGAGCATACTGAGAACTTCAAAGGTGAAGCATAGCCTGATCTTCCCCTTATGCCTCTTTTGGTATGACTTCCATCCTTCATTTCTGCTGCCCATATGGCTCCAGAAGAGCTTTTTGAAAATCCCCAACCTTCTCCTTTGGCATCCTAAATAAGCATCCACCATCAAGTTTTTTAATGACCACATTATCTAGTCCATGTCTACCCTGGCCACCAGTGATATTCCCTCCTAGAGAGGAGCACCACCTCTATTTCTAGGCTTTAATGACTTATAGGAGGACACTGTCTTTATGCCATAGCTCTTGAGCCATACGAGCCAGTTCACTGCTATCTGCATATGCTTTTTGAATCCAACTGAGGAATCTAGGAAAGACATGACTTCCCTCTACAGAAGCCCTGCTGACTCTCCCCAGCTAATTAATATAACAATTGCAGCCTGTGATATAGTTTCTAGCCATTTGGCCAGTACAGATACCAGGCAGAGACACTATGAGAACACCTGAAGGCTTTGTTTAATGTATTGTGGAAAAGCAGTGCAGCTAACCCTGGCGCAGGAGTTGTTTGTGAAGGTCTTTCTCAACAAGATTCAAATGTTCAAGGGTTCCTCATGCAGTTTCACACCAACCACTCACTTTGCCCATCTGGGATCCAGGGAAGCAGAGCTTATAAAATAGATGTTCAACAAGTAAGGTACTGGACAGAGCAGTTTATGTCATCCCTAGGAATCTGTGTCATCCAAGTCTCTGCCTCTAAGGTGGAGGAAGGCACCATCAGTGGAAACTGCTACTTCCAGGAGCATCCCAGCAAGCGATGCTTACGCTGACTTTGTTCCTGAAGTGTAAACAGGAGCACATTTTATTTCAGAATAATTCACCCTTTTAGTAATATTGCAAGATGCTCAGCATTTGAAAGCACCTGCCATAGAAGAACACTTTCCAAACATCAGTGAGACAACATCAGCCCTGGAGCAGGCGCAGGAAATAGAGGCAGTGGTCTGGCAGTTCAGTCAATCCACTTCAAGACTTCCTAATATGAATCCACATGGGAAAGCACTGATCCAGGATGAACTCACTCTACCAGTTCAAATAGTTTGGGGTGGTTTTTTTTTTCTTCTTCCTTAAACAAGCATCTTTTGAAGCAGCAGGTTTTACACTATGTCAGGTATCATCTCCTCTGTATGTCTAACCTCCTGCCAGAGTAGCTACAACCCATCTTCCAGCAGGAGGCATATGGCCAGCACATTAATGTAACTGAGAAAGTCAGGAAAAACAAACAGGCAGAGACCCAGATATCATACTGTGTGCTGAAAAGCAAATGCACCTTCATTTTCTAGACCTACATCCAGAAGGCTGAAGGATTCAGCTGTGGGAGTAATATTCAGACATTCCTCCTACCCTCCTTGGATATCCAAGGTGGTGTATCTCTAGAGTTGTAGCTTCTGTTCCCATCATGATGAAGAGAAGCAGGAAAGGCAGCAGTTGCTATCTCAGGATCTGCTTTCACCAGCAGGGCCTGCAGACAGCCAGCATGGAATAATGGCCAAAGGAATGACAGACTTCCCTCTGCTTACCTTGACTCCTAGAGACAGCCCACTTAGAGCTATGCTTTAAGAATAATGAACTACCAAGGAAATACTGTGATGCTGCACTGGCAGGAGCAGTGAGCCACAGCTCAGGCATCAAAGGTGGTCTTAGGGCTGTCAGATGAAGGACTTCCCCTGCACTGATCTGGAACCAAACGAAGTGCAGGAGGATGCAGACTCAAAGTGGGGCTGTGAGTAGTTCATCTGAAGGAACCTGAGAGCAGGACAGGTTTGCAGGCACAAGCCACTTGCACTTGGAATGGGAAGAGTTAAAGAACACTAGGCAATCAACTCCAGAAGGAAGGATGAGCAGATGCCCAATTCTTTTGTCTCCCTTTTAAGTATATGCCAAAACATACCAGAGGTCTCAGGCCACTCTAACTGATGGGTCTGAAGCTTCTGATGCTTCCAGTGGTCTCTTATAATGTCTCCATGCAACCAGTACCAGCCGCACAGCGAAGATCAAACAAGTTACTGCCAGAAGAAAAACTAGAAGAGAAACACAGAAGCATGTGAGCACATGAGAGAAGGTCAACACCTCTTGTCATATTCCAGCTCCTAGAACAGGGATAAGTCAGGGGAAGAAGGAAAAAAAAAAAGAGAATCCCATTGCATAGGAGGCATTACAGCTCCAGAGTTTTGTTCGCAGAGTTCCACTGCTATCCAGTCAAACTCACTGAATGCTTCCAGGTCAAGGCATGTTTTATGAGCACCAGAATAAAAACACATTAAAAAACACTCCAAGAATATTTGAACTATATAGTGAAACACACACTAGTTTGGGAAAAGCATTCTTGCCCTACCAGCCAAACAAGCTGAATGATGTTTTGCTGGTAGAAGTGCACGTACTGCAGGAGCACAGCAGAGATCACACATACCTTCACCTTCCTGGTGGCCACAACCATCAGGAGATGAATCTCCTGTGCCCTCCTGCCTTTGGCAGTCAAGCTCTGCTAAATCTTGCTGGGTGCTTTTAGGAGTTACTGAGCTCCAGCTGCCCTAACAGCAAAAACGAATATGTACTGGAGTGGCTGTGATGGTGGGGACCAGTCCAGAAATTAGCTTCTGTCACTGGCATGTGGCAGTAGAAAGGACAAAGGGTGAAAACATGCTCCCTTCTGCTGACCCTACAGTGGAAACAACCATTACAAACTGCTGTAGCAGTACTCAGAATCCAGACAGCTCAGTCCCTTTCATACCAGCATAAACCTTTTCATAATGGCAGAGCTTTGGCCAGGCTGTGATTGTACATTGGGACCATCTTAAGCCCTTTTTATGATGGATGACTGCGCTCAGCAGCGGTGGCCTGCAGCAGCCAAATAATCCTGGGCAAACTTGCTAGGGCCAGCCTGAGCTCTGTGTAGGAGGGGAAGCACCAGCAGGGTTTTGCATTGTGAAATTTAAATACAGCCCCTCCTTGGGTCAGGGGTTGTGCTGTTCCTCTACCCTAAATGATACAGGGCAAATGGAATTCCACAGCCTTCATCCCAGCTCTGCCCTGTGTCTGATGGAGCTATGAGCAGAGGACCCAAGGGAAAGATGGAGAATTTAGGGATAAACATATTACACTAGGAAGTGAAACTTGAGACGATACGAGGTTAAATCCAGCCCCAAGGCTCATGGGCAATGATTCCTGTTCTACTCTTTACTTTGCAAAATTAATACCTTCTAATAAATCCCTAAGTTCTGCCTCTAATAAAGAAGGGGAATACTGTCTTTCTGCCCCTAATAAAGAAGAAAGATGTAGAAGTACTTAAAGGGGCTAACAAGAAAGCCGTGGAGAGACTGTTTACCAGGGCATGAAGCAATAGGATGAGGAGCAATGGTTTTAAATTAGAACAGGGCAGGGTTAGATGAGACATTAGGAAGAAGTTCTTCACCATAAAGCTGGTGAGAAACTGGAAGAAGTTGCCCAGAGAGGTTGTGGAGACCCCATCCCAGGAGACATTCAAGGTCAGGCTTGATGAGGCTTTGAGAAGCCTGAACTAGTGCAAGATGTCCCTGCTCACAGGAATAGATGGCCTTTGAAGGTCTCTTCGAGCTCTATGATTTCATGAAATATTTACTGTCTACCTTTGAAAAAAGCTGCAAACGCTCCAAAAGACTCACCTATAAAAATGCCATTTGTTGTTGGGGATGAAAAGGAGAAGTTCTTGCTTGCACTGCCACTCAGAGCTATTATGACCACTGGGTAGATTGTAAGGTTGTAGCGGACATACTTGTCAAGAAAGAAGTTTTCTAAATAAAACCTGTAAACAAGGAGAGTGATCAAAGTCAAAGTCAGCATCTTCCCTACTTTTTTTTTTCCCCACTGAAAGTTTAAGAAAGGAATTGGCCCATATTTTGGACTAGAGTCTAAAATTGCTAGTTTACTAAAATTCAGAAGATTATTTATTAGTTATGTAAGGAAAGTTAAGAGAAAAAACAAAGCTATGTTTTCCATGTCAAACCCTCATCAGCAAACCTAGGGTAGGCTGGGCTCCTCACACAACCTGTTTGTGACCCACAGTGTGTCCTCATAGGCTTTGCTGAGGGTAAGGGGAAAAAAACCTGAGCCCAGGCTCCCTGGTCACCTGCCATGAATTGTAATAGAGGCTTTTGAACTCAGTGTCAGTGCAAGCTCAGGTAACAGAACTCATTTGTGGCAGATCAAGGGGTTCTTCCAAGCTTGTTGAGAACTCACAGTACCTCTTACCATATTACTAGGAGAAGAGCAAGGATGCTTAGAGAAGCTGTTGTTGCCTTCTCATTGGACACATCCCACTTGTAGATCAACACGACAGCAAAGTTCAGCAGAGTGGCAATGGTGGTCCATGTTGCATACAGCGCCAGCCCATTCTGGACCTGCCACACAGCACAGCAAGGTGACAAGCAGTGATTAAAAAAGGTAATTCCTCTTTGTTGACCCATAGATCCTAAGGCATTTAAGTCAGCCTTCTGGACCTGGCTGCAGGAAGAGTCCCTTAGCAGGGGGAAGAGCTGAGGCCTTGGAGCCCTCTAAGCACTACAGAGAACCACCCCAGAGGCAACCTGCAGAATCCCCTGCACAAAGCTCTGCAACCCCAGTAGTGGATTTTGTCTTCTCAGCCCAAAGAACAGAGATCTGGTTGCCCAGCCATTTGTTGCAGTCTGTTGGAACTGGCAGAGAGAATGGGGTTTTTTTTAATCTCAAGAACCTTCCAGAAAACATCACAGCTACACAGAGCCTGCAGCAAGCAATAACAAGAGCTGAAGTAAATTTTGATTGATGATGGTAAACACAGATATTCCCATTTCTGTGTTGTACTGGTGTCTCAAGAAACTCAATATAAAGTAAATAAAGAACTCAGCCCACTCCTAGTTTGTGCCAGAAGGTGTAGACACATCCCTGGAGGAGTTCAAGGCCAAGTTGGAGGGGGCTTTGAGCAACCTGTTCTGGTGGGAGGTGTCCCTGCCCAGGGCAGGCAGATGGAACTGTGGGATCTTTAAGATCCCTTTCAACCCAAACCACGCTATATCTCTATGATGCACTTCCGAAAGGGTTGGTAGGAACTTTGCTGTGCAGAACTTCCCATATTTTCAACCTCCCCTCCACCAAACATCTTCCTAGTATGTGCTTTTCCAGGTGACCCACTTTGCTCAGTAAGCAATGCCAATGTCAAGCAAAGGTATCAACAGTGGTTAAAGCACACACAGCAGCCATGGAAGGTGTCCTGAGTGGAAAGGAAGGGTTTGGAGGTAGCAGGTTTAAGCTAGGAAAGGCACAAGGAGAAGGAGTAATGGAGCATGATAATTTTCTTCCAGTATTTGGTAAAACTCAGGAAGGCAGCTGCTTTTGAAACCTTGAGCAGTGTAGCCTTCCTCATTTAAGAAATATACAGTTTTTGGTTATCAGATTGCAGGGACATCACCATCAGCTGAAGGAACAGAAGCCAGCCTTAGCAATGGCTTCTATTTCTATAAGAATTTTTTTTCTCCCCACTCCAAACAAAAGTAGTCTGGGCTGAAGCTTTCGTACAAAACTGAAAACTTCATTCTATAGTAGCTGAATAAGAACAAGGGATATAGAATCATAGAATC
>VZTY01015133.1:1106-26125 GCA_013400935.1 Turnix velox
ATGGAGTCAACAGTCCTTGAGTGAAGACCTCCCTGTGTTCCTTTCAGTCTGGGTTCTCCAGTCCTCTGCCTTTCTGCTCCTCTTTTACCGACACGTTTTTAAATCTTTGATTGTAAAGTTTCATTTTTGTGTATAGATCTTCTTGTAACATTAAAATATTAATAAAATAGCATTAAAATATTGAAATATCTTCTTGTGGTATTAAACGGTGTACCTAAGGAAAGTTGTTTGCACTGGAAGGATTATCAAGCATTGGACCAGGCTGCCCAGGGAAGTGGTCAAGGCAGACAGATGGGCAGACATAGAGCCCAGAGGTATGGCCCAGTTCTGGATCTTGTCAGGGTTGGGCTGATGGTTTGGCTGCATGACTTGCAAGGTCTTCTCCAAGAAAGGCTACTCCGTAATGTGGGGATAGAAGCAGATGTTGAAAGTAATCTCTCGATGAGTGGGGATGTTTTACAGCTTGTGGGTCACAGGCCATGGTAATAAGGACTTGCAAGTGTTGCAAAGCTCAGTGGGAAAGTACTGAAGGGAGTGTTTTGTACAAGGACAAGCACAGAGAAATTAGCAAGATAAGCCCAAAGAAGAAGTTTTCAGAATGTTCTGGTCTTGTGATCTTTACTCATGTAAATTTATCTATCTATGTTTCTTAGAGACTAAGCTAGGTATTAGGGAGTTATGTACTAATCAGGAATTGTTGCGTATATGGAGTGTGTAATTAGAAACCAATAAAATTAAGACATGTATCTTATGCAAACCTATATATTGAAATGCCTTTGAACAATAAAATGACACCTTGTTTGCATCAAGCTGCGTCCCGTCTCTCAATCACTAGCAAAATTGATTGATCCACTGAAGGCCCAAGAACTGGACACAATATTCTTCACGTGGTCGCACTAGAGCAGAGTAGAGGGGGAGGAGAACCTCTCTTGACCTACTGACCATGCCCTTTCTACTAACAGGATGCTACTGGCCTTCTTGGCCACAAGGGCACACTGCTGGCTCATGGTCATCCTGCTGTCCACCAGGACGATCGTGTCCTTTTCCCCTACACAGCTCTCTAACAGGTCAGTCCCAAATAACTCACCACAGATGAAAACTAGGAATACTTGTAAAACTTTTGGTATTTCCAAAACTGAGGCTGATAACATAAGTTTTCAAAAAAGTAATTTACATTTAAAGCGCTCGTGTACCTTGACAAATGACATAAATATGAGTCAATCCATTGCTAAAAACATGTTTTGATGGTTATTACATCTCAGATGCGGTATCTTATAGGCCTATACTGCTGTCAGGTAAGGAAATGGATTTTCTTATGCTGGTAAGAGAGTTCTGAATGTTAGTTTTTACCATGGTTTTAAAAAGACAAAGAGTATTTGTCCAGGTGCAGTATGGGCAGAAATTTCTAGCCTGTCAGATATGATTAATAAGTCTTGCATCACTAATTTGATTAATTTTCACAGAGATGTGACAATGAGACCTGACAATATCAGAGTGATATATATAATTGACTTAGACTTCAGTACATCTCAAGGTACATATCAACACATAACATATTTTGGAATAAAAGATTAGGGTGTGATTTTAGATTAAGTTCTTAACTGTGTAACTGATCTCATGTCAGAGTGTAATAGAGTAGGGATGAAGGCACGAGCTCAATGCCATTATGGGAAAGGAAGACTCTATTCATTCTGCAGAGTGGAATGTGAAGGACCAGTAGGATACAGGAGAATAGATATCAGTGGCTGCAAACTGCAAAGGAGGAACAAGTGAAAAAGCTGAGGCATTGGGATATTTCCTTGCCTAAAACAAATACATAGTAGTAGCATCACCACAGGAAAAAATAACAACACAGGAAAAACAATTTTTCTACTTACAAAATTTCTTTCAGACTACCCACTACTCAAAATGGTCCCTTCTGAAGTCTTAGTTGTAGGTGTGCTCATGCAAACATATGAAAAAAAAAAACAAAAGACAAGAAAGAAGAAGAAAGCAACAGTAAAAATCTCATAAAATTTTTTATCCTGGAACTCTTGTATATGTCAGAGGCACCTAAATGTCTTTGAGGTCATCTGAAGCCTAATCAATTATTACTAGCAAAAGGGATGCAGGCCAACTGACAGGTAGAAACACAAAATGTTTTCTTAATTTCTCCACAAAAATGATTGAAAAATGAAACTTTTTGCATATCTACTATTTCATATTCAAAACAAATTTCTTATTTTTCCCTTTTTCTCTCCAAATATTATAATTTGAAATATTATTTCAATATTATTACCATTTGATAAATATTATCATTTGAAAGACCTGATAAAACAGGCTATGTGGAATAATAAATAGATACGTTAGACAATTCAAGAACATAAAATAATCCATCAGATTAGGTTTTGACCAGCTGTCTTCCAGAATTTGCTCATCAATGAAAGTTCAGCTGAGAGCCTGCTCAGGATTCAAGTTCCAAGGTGTTTTTTTTTTTTAAAGCCAAAACCATAGCACCCATTATTGTGATTCTGTAATGCAAAATCTAAAGCGAAAATTAATGTATCTAAATCAATAAATTTCATCTTAACTGATTTTTTTTCACATCTCTTGATAAGGCAGCCTGTTGTCAGCCTTTCTAGAGGACAGTGCCAAAGCATGACCTAGAATAGTACAGAGCATTTAGAGATTTTCCTGCAAGCTGCCCCTTGGGTAACCACATAATCAGGAGAGAAATTGGTGAATATAGTCTTTCAGGCTTCTATTAACAGTCATGAAAACAGGGAATCTCACTATATTCTACTAATTATCTCTCTCTATATATATATTTCATATGGAATAATTTAGCAGGACCAAACTATGCTATCCAGTGATAAACACTTTAGAATCTTTTATTAAAGATGCAGTAAGAGGTGCTCAGCTCTAAGCAAGATAGATGAGGCATATCTTGATCTTTTAAACTTGTATTCAGTGAATAAAGGTGTTATTGATTCGTGAAGACAATTCATTTCAGCCTCATCACATAAAATAATTTCAAGTTAATAATTGTTTTTATTGCAAAAGTAATGTTGGATCTGAAAATCTCATACTGACCGCTTATTGTGTTTAAAGACATCACAAGAAAATTAAAAGCTTTAAGCACATATTTTAATATGCTCTATTGCTCCTGATAATTTTATATATATATTTGCTCTTTTCCTGAAGCTAATGTAGGGGCCTTTTATCAATTTAGAACTTTTTATATAATATTATTCTGAAATGGTGTAGGTAACAAAAGTACTAATATTATGTATCCTCATCTTTTAGTTAGTTTTTCTTGTTTTCCTTCTTCCTGTAAATTCTTTACTAGTGATGAAGTGAATCTAGAGGCAGCATCTGCAATAATGTGCCATATATTAAAAAAATACCTATGGCTCACTACCCATTAAAGAGTCAGCTAGCCTTTTGCCCTTACAGTAATATACACATGCCCATACCTTAATTCATACTGAATTTTCACATGACTAAAGAAGGAAGAAATCAGAAATCTTTTCATAGTGACAGGTTGACTTAGATTTCCAGACTAAGTTTTGGAAGATGCAACTGTAAATTTGTTTTTCAAAGCAAGTTCTTATGAAATTTGGGTAACTTACTTAGCCAGAATACCTAGTTCACTAGTTGGCCCAGTCTGTAGTCCATTCTAAGAAATACCCCTCCAGATGATTAATGTAGTCACATGAAACTCACAGAAATTAAAAAAAACTCCATTCTTCAGCATTACTTTCTTCTCTAACTGTGTAACTGTTATGACTAACAAATAAATCCTAAGGAAAAAAAAAGTTCCTCTGTAAATGTGTGTTACAGATATAATAGACTGATAATAACATATAATAATCTGCAATCATTGGAATGCTCAAGCAATTTATGCTAAAATGTTATCTCGTTTTTCTGAAGAAGGTGTTGAAATATAGAAACAAACTAAAATTAAAAAAAAGATTAAGATTGACTGAAACATTTGTGACTTAATTGTAAATCCAAATAATTTTCAAATTGACTAGTAAATACGCCTATGCTTATGGAAAGGTAGAACTTTGTTCTAATTGAATGAGACCGTATTAGACTCACATACTTCACAGGTAAGCTAATAAACATACTCTGCAAATGGAATGGACAAACTTCCAATTGAGTTCTATGCATGGTAAAAAAATACTTCCTTATATTTTTTGCTTTTCTTCTCAGGAAAGGAGAAGAGAATTCTAACAAACCTTTACTAATAATCTTAAAAAAGACGTGGTAGTTTAAAGATGTCTGAAAGAACACTAGGCAGTTATTTGTGGGTGATGTTAGTAAAGCTGTTATTCATAACCACGGTACTACCTGCAAATGATGAAACCAGCTGCAGTAGTACTTTGGTTAATTTTGGACTGGGTTTTGGAAACTGTTTAATACACAACTAAGCTAATATATGCAACAGAAGCCAAGCTACATTCCCAGGCATTTTCTTTGAAAGAATTACTGAAAGCATAGTGACATGGGCTGTAATATTTATGACAATATAGATTACGGTATGGTGTTTGGTAAAATAGAACATCTTCTATTCCAAGCAGAGGAATGAAACATGTAGCCATTTAAAGAGACATCAGGCCTTGAAAATAATTCTAACTGACTTTTTCCAATGTATTTAGAAATACAGAACAATGCAATTACAAGTATAAATGCAGATTTCTTATTAAGAACATTGCTATATTACCTAATTATATGACATCCTACAGAGACTGTATTCAGTCCATTCAAGATAACTCTTTCAGAGCTTCCACAAAAGCGTTGAGTGAAGTAAAGCTCTATTAAATTTTCCTATTTAATAAAACACCACATATCAAATACAATAATTTTAGATTTCTCTAGTTTTTGTGCATTAGTTAAGATAAACTTGCAGTAGCAAACCTCAGTATTTTGAGTCCTTATATATGAATAAGAATCATGAAAACTTATGGACCCATTAGCTAGCTAAACAGTGTAATACCTAGATAAACAATGTAAGTTTTTACTGTAGTTACTACCCTTTGAAGCAATATATGATACCAATGTAGTCTGATATCTATCCAGTTGTCTATTTTTTTGTTAAAAAGTGTGTAATAGTTCTACAATATGACACAAATTATTTTAACATTTTCTAAAATAACTTTATGCTTACATTTAAATGGGCTTATATGCACATAAAGCTCACAAAGAAAAAGCTCCAAGGTAAATTTATACTTCTGCTACTATTAATCAGGCCCTCCAGAAGGAAATATCCAATTACTGTTCAGCTGGTTCTCTTTGGGAGCTATTTCTTTTGATCTTTTATAGTAGTTTCTTTCCATTCCAGGGCCCATTTCCGTATCCTCTCTGGATTATTTTCCACATCAAAGCAGGTCTTTCTTGCCTCTGCAGACTTCTTAATTTTGATCTTTCTACAGTCATTATGAGGGAAAGAAAAAGCAAAAAAAGTAATTTTAATTATACTGTATGTCAGCCTCTATTGTATACAGCATGTTAACCAGAAAAAAGAAAAGATTATCAACTAAGCTAAAATTTTGGTTTATCAAAAGTTTTACTGTCAAAAGAATAGCTATGAGACAATAGATTACTCATCATAGGACTATCAGTTCCTCTCCATATATAAGTAAAAACTATTCATTGAAGAGGTTCATTCCATAAGAAAAACTAAATGGTATTTTCATCTCTAATGTTTTAATAAACAATCTCAGTTCCTGTTTACCAGTTGACAAGTATGGATTGGCTTTGATTTGTTTAGCTGATCAATTTTGATGGAAGGCAATTTTAGAGAAGAGGAAAAAAGAATGTATCTTAAATTTTTTTGAGAGATTCAGAAAAGAACAAAAGGTAGTCCCACCTGGAGTACTCTTTCCAGTTCTGGATTCCTCAACATAAGAAGGATATTGAGCTGTTAAAGCAGGTCCAGAAGAGGGCCACGAAGATGATCAGAGCGCTGGAACAACTGCCTCATGAAGACAGGCTGAAGGAGTTGGAGCTTTCCAGACTGGAGAAGAGAAGACTCAGGGGGGACCTCATAGTAGCTTATCAATACCTGAAGGGGGCCTACAGAAAGGCAGGTGTAGGCATTTGAAATAAGATATGTGATGGAAGGACTAGGAATTACAGATGTAAATTTGAAGAGGGTAGATTCAGGCTAAATATAAGAAAGAAATTCTTTACTAAGGGTGGTGGAACATGTTGTCCAGAGAGGTTGTGGATGCCCTCTTTGTCCCTGGAGGTGCTTAAGGCCAGACTGGACAAGTCACTGAGGAACCTGATCCAGTGGGAGGTATCCCTGCTAATGGCAGGGGGCTTGGAACCAGATGATCTTTAAGGTCCCTCCCACCCCAAACCATTCTTTGATTCTTATTGCATTGTTTTTTATCTTAGATTATGTTAAGCCAATTTAATTTATGAAGAGTGGGATACAAAAGATTCCAGGATTCAGTTCCAGCCTTGCATTAAAAATTATAGTCTCAATTTTCGAAGTTTTTTTGTGACTGTTCAGTCTTTTCTCCAGGTAACCAATACCACTCATTCAGACTGAGTAACTGTTAGCTCTTGAGACAAAACCCAGCAAATTACAGCAAATTCAGCTAAGCCCAGTGATACACACAATTTTACCAGCTTTGAAGTATGTGTGACATTTGTGATTTCCTGGACAGAATTACTTGGCAGATTTATATTGCTAAGGAAATATATTTCTTGTAATATACTGGTTGTAATTTCAAAGCTGAGTTTAAGATGTACTTTGTTTATTTTTTTTCATATAGAAAACACTCAGAGAAAATTTAAGATACAGGAAGAGTGTAATGAGAAACAAGATTAAGATGTAGAGTATTTAATAAAATAACAGAAAGCTAGTTCAGGAGAAATAAGAAACATGGAATATACTACTGTGGGACTCCTGTTGTTTTGAGGTTTTTTGAAGTTCATGCCTCCAATTTAACCCACAGCATTTGAAAGAGATTATTATTTGTGGAATACAACAATAATATTACTATTGTATCTAAATAAAAATGTGTAATGTTCAGTTCATCAGTTATTTTAGTAAGTCCTTTCTCAATTTTTTTCTAATTCTAACACGGTGCTATTGCCACTCAATATATATTGTGTGTATTTATTACTATGAAATACCTTTTTTCTAGATGAAAAATAAAGGCTTATCTAAAGAAAATAGGAATATGTTCTGTGCAAATTGTTTTAGCAGCTAATACTGTACAGATTCATGTTAGTTGCCCTTTTTTCTAATTCTTTCAGCAAGTAAATGTTAATATTCTTCTAGAGATGCTCTTTACTGGTGCAGAAAATCTTGTCATTAATAGTCTGATTCACTGATACAGTATTCAGCAGTAAAACCAACAGTCACTCTGCTGTTAGCAACTTATCTTACCTATTTAATTGTAAATGACACTTCAGATGAATAAATGCATTTCTTCCAGTTAATCCAACTCTCATTTTCTAATTACCTGATACAGAAGATGTCGGGTTTGTTTTCAAATGATTGTATCTTAAAGCTCTAATGATTTATTAAATGGGATCCCACAGCTATCTACATATGCATAGAACTTCTGAATGTATCAGGACAATTCCCTGGCTATTGAAGAGCTTTATTTTTACTTTTGCTAAAACTTCAACTCATTCCTGCAAATAATAACCGCAATGCATATTTTATAAGTAATCCCTTTAAAGTAAAGCGTTGAAAACAAGATTAGTGCTATTAATAGATAATCTTCCTATTATTATTTTTTTTAGGAGTAACACTGGAGCTGACATAAAAAAGACTGCTTTAGAAAGCTGGGAGTTAAACATCTGACATGCCAAATGAGCTTTAGGGGCAGAAGGAGTGGTATTACCCTTTTCTAGAGTATTTGTCCTACGGTGATACAAAGTAGAGAAAAACAGAACTGTAATTGTCCCCTTTTTGGGACATGAAGCCTTTTAACCTTAGAATCCACATTAGACAAAGAAATATATAAAAATATTTATATTTTTATATATAAAAAAAGATAAAGATATTGATAAAGGTAAAGATAAAGGTAAGATATTGAAGTACTATTGCTGAAATTTTCAGTAATACATTTTACATTATATTTTTCATCTACCTAATGCTACACCAATGTGTCTCACATCCATTTGCTGTAGTGCACCAGTTAAGTCAGCATATTACTTAAAGGCAATAAACACAGTTGTAGTACTCTTATTTTGATAATCACAGCATTCTGGGGATCCTAGTGTGGACACACCTGGTCTGATTTAGATGGCTAAGGCAGAGCCTCGTAGGGCTAGCTGCCTAGTAATAGCTCCACAGGACTGTTAAATATCTTCAAGAATGGAGACTCAGACTCTATGGGCAGCCTATTCCAGTGTTAGATCCCTGTTTTGTATTGCTGTGTAACTATCTAACAATGTGTAAAATTATATGAATCAAAATGTGAAGTATATACTAAGCATAATTATGTCAGCATGATTTTATTTTCCGTATCTTTTACTGCATCACTAATTTCATCACATTTTTAGACTCTTCAGATATAATTATTTAGAATTTTTGTCTATATATCATTACAATTGAAATTACTATTTCATTGCTTGAATTCAGTATTCCATCCAGAAGCTCAAAGATGCTTAATCTATGATTTTACAATCTATCTATATATGATTTTACTATCTATCACTATATAGACTTTACTTTCTAGTCTGCAAGAGCGTATGTCCTTGGAAAATCAAATGTTTCATCAAAACCATATTTTATTTTACAGACCCTTTATACTTGAGGCAGCTTCTGATGTATGTTATTAAATGTCATTGCTCTACTGACAAACTAGATGTATGTACAAAGAATTTCTGAAAGTTTATGTAGAGTTTTATTATCTTAACATCCCCTAAATTAGTTTTTCTCAATTGCTCTTCAGGAATGTGACAAGTTGCCCCAACTGATAGACCAAAGGAGGCAAGGGTACCACACCTCCATGATGATCCAGCCAGTAGTACAGCTGAGTGTGTATTCCCAGTAGGCATGAAGACATACAGTACACAAATACATATATTCACACAGCTAACACACAGAAAATACTAACAGGCAAGCTCAGCACCCAAATGCAAATAGTACTAAAGGTTTGATCTTGTTCCCCTCTCTATGTGATCAGAATTAAGGTCTGTTAGTGGGAATATATGCTTTCTGTACATCTAGGTCCAGTGTGGACCCCTTCTCAGTAAGGTTCAAAAACTCAGTCTGGCCAGTACCTAGCCCCTGGATCCATTTCCACTGTGCCTTATGTTTCCTGGCCTGTGTGTAGTAACAAACCAGAGTAGGTTACAATTTGGGCTCCTCCATCTATCATTGTTTCTCTGTGCTCCTTTCTGTGTGTGAAGATCAATTTTTCTGCTGTATACCCTATCAGAATTTAAAATATGCTTATAATGTTTTGATCGTTTTAAAGACTAAGGCTGAAGAAACTAACCTTCTGGTTTAACAGGAATATTCAAGGCACATCAGAATCTATTTTAAGATCTAGTTCTATTTCTAAAATTATTTCTCATTTACACCTAGGAAGATTGAATAATAGCTTAAAGTCAATGAAAACCATAAAAATAGAATATTCTTTTTGGAGGCCTTAGTAATATAATCTGTCATTTAATGTTTTTATGTGGTCCTTTTAAACTTATTATTAAATTTTGAAATGTACACTTCAAAAAGAAGCCATTTAACCCTCAACAACACACATCCTCCTAGTTAGAAATGTATTTCATGATACTATTTAGAAACAGACTTATCAGGTTTTTGTGGCAGTGTGCTCTCTCCCTTTTCCCATTCCTTTTCTCTCCCCCGGTACCTGCTTGAGCCATAGCTGTCAGTGGGAGGTGTGGTGAGCTGCACCTGGACCTCGGAGGATGGCTGACTGCAGTCAATATGCTATCTGGAGGGGGCACTTAGAAGAAATACGTCTATAGGTCAATAATCTTACTCCTTAAATAGTGAACAGCCCTAGAACCCTTTGAGCTCTCCTGAATGGCAGCAGGCTGTACACCAGGATCTCCCCTCGAGCAGGGAAGCTTGCTTAAGGATTTTAATCCTCAAGGTTGAGAGATTCCTTGACGTGACAGATTCTTGGTAAGTGATTAATAGCATACTAAAAACTTTGAAATCTTAGCTAAGTATAAACTGTTATTTCCTTTCTGAATCTTGTGATTCAATGGGAGGGTCTTTCTGGTGGTTTGTCTGACCCTGTCCTCTATGCAGTAAATAGCAGAATGTACCCTGACATAAAACCTTGTAAAAACTGTCACATTTATTATCAAATTTTGTTAATCACTGTCTTATATTAATAAATATTTCTTTACTTCTCTCTTACAAGTGAAGTCATTCTCTCTGCCTGCAACAGGGTTTTTTAAGCCATAATAATCATATCAGCATCTGAGTCTTTCAGCCACCACATTTTTCAGGTAGTACTTTAGAAAAGTACTGTGAACACTTCTGTTTTCGCTGCTCCCATTGATTTTGGTAGGCTTTGAATGGAGCCCATAGAGTTCTCATTATTACAGTAAGTTTTCTATTTTTCTATTTCAACAGCTTATAAAAGCAATCAATGTATATATCACTCACTATCTGTGGAATTACACAAATGACTGCAAAAGACTAACAGACACTGCCTGTGCCACAAGAGACTATTTGGAAATCCTCTTCAATCAATTATGGATTAGCGTTACATATATTCTGATAGTGTTAGAAAATAAAACATTTTTTTTAGTCCTTCACTATTTAGAGTTTCTATTTTGCCTTCTTTCCTTACTTTCTCCCTATACCATTATCTCTTGAATGAAGTGAAAAAACCAAGTAGAATATAATTTTCCAGAATTTTTTTACCTATTTGTTCTATTGTCTCTTTATGCTTCCTACACTCCTTATAATAACCTAAGCTTTTTTTTCCCTTGTTCTCTATATCATCTTTACTCTTGCTTCATAAATCTTTCATAGTCTTTTTATTGTCTTCTGTCTCTAAGTTTACAGTGCAGGCATTGTAAAGCTAAAGAACAAAAAAAACCCCTGTCCACTTGTACAAATTGTATGCTTTTCTCTAAACTTATAAATTCATACATCCTTGATCTATGTGAACTAAAGCTTTTCTGTAAATCCCCAGAGCATATGTTCTGTCTACAGAGTACTTTTTGTAAGTGTGCAGCATGTGTTTATGGAAAGGCAAATTGAGGAAATATGTGTTTTAATGGAATCATAGTCTCATGGAATGGTTTCTGCTGCAAGGAGGTCATCTTGTCCAACTGTTCTGCCATGGGCAGGGGCATCTTTCCTTAGACCACATTGCTCAAAGAACTAACAAAACCTGGACTGGACATCCACAATTTCTACAACCAGAACATCTATTTCAGTGACTCAACATGCTAATCATAAAAAATATTTTTGTATGTTCAGTCTGAATCTACCCTGTTACATTAACCCTTATTCTTTCACAACAAGCCTTAGTAGAAAGGTTGTATCTAGCCTCATGTTTCCACGGCCTTCATTTATTGAAAGGCCACAAGTTCTGCTCAGCACCTTCTTCTGCCCAGACTGAGCAATATGAACTCTCTCAGTCTGTATTCATAGGAGAGGTGTTCCAGTACTTTGATAATTTCCATGGCCCTCCTCTAACAGGTTCCACATATTTCTCATTCTGGGGGACCCCAGAGCTGGATGCAGTACTTCTTTTGAGGTCTCAACAGAGTAGAGGTCCAGAACCACTTCCCTCAACTTGCTGGCCATGCTTTTTCTGATGCAGCTCAGGGCACAGATGTCTTTTTGTACTGCAAGTACACATTGACACATTATTCTTTTACCACTTACCCCAAGAACTTCTTGGCAGGGCTGCTCTTAATTCTTTCAGTACCCAGCCTTCATTGTCAAAATTGTCCTAGTAGGCTATCAAAGTAGAATGGTGATTTGTGTAAATCACATGTGCACCGAAGTATTCTTTAAATCATATTACTTATGTTAACAAAAATTCTTTCACTCTATTAATGTCAATGTTCTTATATAATCATTTTTATTTAGATTTACAATGTTATTTATACCTCCTGTTGCCCAGTGCTGGTCAATGTATTCATCATTCCATCATTACATATTCAAGATTGCAAACATATAGTGGGAGATTATAATGGGAGACCTGTTCTCCTGCAGTGAAATGTTTAAATAATGGTGAAATAAAAGTAAGTGCTTCCAGAAAATGTAACAAATATATAGCAGAATAGTGATTCTCTGATTCATACACTTCAAGGTGAACATACTTTTTATTCATTCATAAAAAAAAACAAGGCTACTATTTCAAAATTATTTTATCTTACTTTGTGATTCCTCAGTAGACCATATGCACTATGCTTAAAGTTAGAAACACCAAAGGATTGGGAAAATCTGTCTAAATAAGTGCAAATGTAAAAAGAAAGAAAAAAAAATAGGCATTCATACTATCTGAAGGAAAAACTGAGAAAAAAATGGATTTTTCTGTCTGAATTTCAGACATATAAAAAGTTGGCTTGCATCAAAGATGATTGCCTAAATTCCAACAGGAAACTGCTTTGAATTAAAGGTCTCTGATTTCCAGCTCTTTAGCTCATCACACTGTAGTATTTTCTTTCAGTTCATAACACATACATCATCTTACACATAATTGTAACAATCTTTTACCCTCATGCACCAAAACATATTTTGCAATACCAGGTTCTTAAAATACTGCTATAGCTGTAATGTTTGTTTGAAGGAGGTGGTTGCAATTATTGTTTGAATTACCTTTTCTTCTTCCTACCCTGTTTTACACAACTTGATTAATGACTTTTAGTGTATAATCTTATAGTAGGGAACACACAGAACTTAGTAGGTAGCATTAATGAAGTAGTAATCTGGAGAACCATAAGCATTTCAAAAGAGTGGACATGTACACAGCTCTAAAAGTCATTTAGCTCTGCACCATCTGCAACTGATCAAAGCACACTCCAATCTTACACTGTTATTGCAATAAATCAGAGCAACAAGATTGAGGTGATCCTGTGGAAACTACGCAGTTAGAGAGGGAGCACATCAAGGAAAAGGTATTCATCTAGAGAGAGCGTAACTTCTACAAAGATAAACTATTTTACAGATAAGCCTGTCCCAACATTCTCTGTTGAATATTGCTTTTAGAATTAAGGAGAGAAACAGAGACTTTTAGAGCTTCATTCATCTTGTCTTACTGAAGAAACATAAAATAAATTGTTATGATTAGCACCAAAAATTGTAATTTTTGTACTTTGTTTTTAAGGTAAGTTCTTGATGGTTGCTGAAGATATAAATACATCCACTACAGAAACCTGTACTCACATGTAATGAATATGGAAATGTTTTGATTATAATGGACTGGTAGAACTTATCTGTCCTGCTCGAAATCACCTGTAAACAACTTCCATGGTTTAACTCATATTTTTTATGATAGGTTTAATACTGCATGTGTTCTATTTTTTTTTTCAAATGTATGCAAACAGAACATTGAAAAATAACAATTCATATATTCAAGCTCAAATGTAATGATTTTACTTTTTCTCTCACCACAATTTTGTTCATCACTACATTACAGACCATTTCATTACACAGAAATATAAACTGTATTTGTTACAAAAATTTTAAACTTTGAACTCGTATTTTGTAAAGATATTTTCTTCTTTATCCATGGACAGCTCTGATTTTTTTTCTTTGTACAGTATAGTGCTTAGATTATTTCCTATGAATTACTTGCAACTATTTAATACACTCCAACCAATTTTTAATAATTTCTGATTTTAATTATAATTGTTTCAAAATGGAATTAATAATATGCTTTGTTATAACAGTTGATACTCAGAAAAATATTCTTATGATGTTAGTTAATTCACATACATATTTAAAAAATATATAGATTAGTTAATCATTAGGAAAAAAAACAAAACCCTGCTACCACAATTGATGAGATCAAATAAATGGAAGTAACAGGGTGTTCCTCTGTCAATATAAGCCTTTTAGGAGTATAGATTATTCCATTCCGAGCAGCACTTTGGAAATTATCAAAAGAACAATGCTGTAAATTCTGTCACAGACATGCAAAGATTACTGTGGACATTATTTTTCAAAATGTAGTTATTGATTTTCCTTTCTTCAGAAATAGTTTCTAGTTCCAGGACAGAATACCCAATCAAAATCACATGAAGATAAAAGGTAGAACTAAGAGACAAACATCACAGTGAAAAATAATCTTATATAGACATTATAGAAATTCAAGTTCAGATTTCTTTTTGACAAATATAAAACAAGCTTAGATTTCTAGCAGTCACAGTGAAAGTGTTCCCCTGATTTTGACTGTAGTTCCCATGGTGAGATTAAAAAGAAAAAATTCCTGATTAATAGTACAGATACGGCAAACTAAAAGGTATGTCCTTGATTCTGAGTAGAATTAGCATTTTTACCCCCTTTAGCAAAGACTTTGGAATCATTAAAACCTCTGAAAAAAAAAATCTTGCCAAGACCTGCTCCTGCCTTGCACGCATGCACCACCCTAACTGTGGAAGTCATTTTCCCATCAGGGTGTCTTTGCTCTCTCTTCCACCTTGAAGGCCAGCTGTAGGCTATTTGGGCCTTAGTTCTTATCAGCTTGATGCCCCTCTCAGTAAACATCAGTGCCTGAGGGATATCCTAACCCAACAAGCATGTAAAAGAATCACAAAAACAAGAACCGTCTGGCCTTCAGAAATAATCTAGTAATTCTCCATTCCCTTCACAGCCATAATACTGTACCAGTGCTAATTCTGTCATTCACCCCTTCATGAGACACAGTCCTTTATGAAATTCTCCAGCACAGGTCCTTCCCACAGGATGCATTTCTGAAAGAACTGATCCAGAATACTCCCATTTCCATGGAGTATAGTCATACAGTTGTTCAGGAACAGACTGCTTCACTGTGGGTCCCTCCTATTCCATGGTTTCTTCCAGAAAACCTGTTACTACATGGGCCCTCCATGTGTACAGTGAGGATTTCTATTCTGGTAAATTCCTCCATGGATTTCAGGAAGACAACTTGCTTTGGGGAGTCTTTGTTTTCTGCACCTGGAGCTCATCCCCTCCTCCTTCTTCACTGACCTGGGTTTCTATAGCACTGTTTCCTTCACATTTTCTCACTTTTCTTTCTCAGAGTTGCTATGAAGTGTTTTTTAACCTTTATCAGATATGTTGGCACAGAGACTCCACCAGAATTGCTGATGGGCTCAGCCGTGGCCAGCAACAGATCCATTTTGGATTGGGCTGGAACTGGATGTGTCCAACATGGGGACAGCTCCTGGTTCCTTCTCACAGTGGACACACTTATAGCTGTTGGCCATATAAACCCAGCTCAGGACTGAAGTAAATGTTTTGAACTGATGAATATTAATGATCAATCCTGGATGAGACGTAGATGAGAATAATAATTAAGTAGTAAGAAACAAAATGTTTGCAAGTGATCTACCACTCTCTCACTGCACTCATTCACTCTTCACACATCAGTTCTTCATTAAAGACAAGAAAGTTTGAAAAGTTTTGCACAGCCTGGCCTATTTCTACAACTTGCTTAGGTTTGGAAATGCATTGTGCTGAGGAAGACCATTGGGAAAGCTTTCGTTTCTTTCCATTGGGTAAAGCTCCCATGATTCCAGCTTTGCACACATGAAACGTATGGTGTGGAAAGCTGTTATAAATACCCATAGGCTGGGTTTTTGGTATGAATTCACTAGAAAAAGCTTTTGGGAATTATCTTTTGTAGTTTCACAGGTATATGCATTAAAGAGTAAATGCTGTTGTTATTCCAAATTTTGTGCCATATTCCTTTGTTTTGATAAATATTTTTAGCTATCAAGTATCTAGGAAGAAGGGAGAAAATAAAAAACCAACAGTGATAATTCATGAAATAAGTGGCTAAAGGGTTGAAGGGTATGATTGATAGACAATATTAATGATGTCCTAAAGCAAACAATTTAGTTTTGACTTGCAGCTAATATTCCAAGAAAGGGAAAGTTTTACAAGGTCACCTATATTAAGGGAGCTGCATGTAGAATGGAATCAGTGCACAGAAGGTGTATAGAATAATAAGGATAATGGAGAGTTTATCTTGCTGGAAGAAATAAAAGCTTTGGCTCATTAAACCTGGAAAATTAAAGTCTAAGTCTAATGTAACTTTTCAGTCTAAATATATTGGGGGACTGGAAAAGTAGAAAACATAACCACTAGGAATAACAATAAATGCTAGTAATAAGAACAAATGGGTATCAACTGGCCATGAATAAACTTAGAACAGAAATTAAATGCTGCCTTCAGTCTCAGAATTGTTATGTAAGTTTTCTAA
Organism: Turnix velox; assembly: GCA_013400935.1. Taxonomy (NCBI): domain Eukaryota; kingdom Metazoa; phylum Chordata; class Aves; order Charadriiformes; family Turnicidae; genus Turnix; species Turnix velox. The sequence continues at coordinate 17,471 of VZTY01015133.1, forward strand.
TGGATAAGAACATGTTCAGCTACTGTTAAGAAACTTAGTTTATAAATAGCATTGTATGATATGCTTGTTCAGGAAAGCAAAGGACTACAGTCACCATCTCAGGCAGTCTTTGCAGTTCTGATAGAAGAGCAAGTCATAATACAATAATATTCCTACCCTCAGCATATAGGCAAAAGTGGGCACTTCACTCCCTTTCCCAAAGCATGTATCTATCTCTCTGGAGCCAGAAAACACTATGAGCCACATTGAAAATATTCCTGCCTGATTTTTTTCTTTATTCTGATTAAGACTCATACTGCTCAGAGTTTCTCTGTGCATCTTCACGTTGTGCAGTTCTGGTCCCTATAGTTCAAGAAAGATGTTAAGCTGCTCAAATGTATCCAGAGGAGGGCAAGAAAAATAGTGAAAGTGCTGGAAGGTATGTATCATGAGGAGTAGACAAGGATTTTGGCTTGTCAGTTTTGGAGAAGACTTGGCTGAGGGGCAATCTCATTGCTCTTCAACTCTTTGAAGAGGGAAAGTGAAGAGAAATGTGTTTCAGCAACAGAACAGGTGATGATGGTTCAAAGTTGCATCAGGGGAGCTTCAAACCAGATATTCAGAAGGATTTCTTTACCAAGGGGATGGTTAAGCACTGAAACAGGCTTCCTAGAGGGGACTGATTTAGTCAGTGCCTTTAACAATATGGTTGAACTTGTTCAGCTAGACAAACTAATTTGCTGTATGAACCTACCAAACAAAAAAGTCTACTCTATTAATCTAAATTATTTTAGCATTAGAAAAATTCTTTTTTAAATCAAAAATGTAATTCAATTTGCTTATTTTAAAATCACAGTTATAAAACAAAGGAGAGCACTCTGTTCAATTGGAAAATGAATGCTTTTTATTGTTGCCTTATACTGGTGTAAGACACATAAAAAGTAAATTTCCCAAGAAATTTCGTGTAAATTGAAGATTTGAGTGCAGCTGGAATATCAAGTATTTGCTGCAGGTCTGTTGTTGACTACACACCTGGCCAAAAAACTGCAGATCTTGAAAGGATCTTGAAATGTCCTTAATCTTTACCTTCTCCTTTCAGACTAGAAAGAAAATTGGAGGAAGAAAATGTCAGTCTAAAGGAAACTGACTGCTTCAGACCAGATTTCTTCATGGACAGTTGCAATTCTCTTTCAAAGTAATTGTCCACTTTATATTCTGTGTGACAATTTAGATCTATGAGGCAACTTTTCTGATGCTTTCTTAATCCTCAAAGGATATTTTCTGCTTGTCTAGATGTTTCAGATTTTCAGGAGGCTTTTCTTGTTTTGTACAGCAATTATATAGCAATTGGGACCCTAAATAATGCAAGTCCTGCCTACCTTGCATCTTTCAGTACAAAACCCCATATTCCAGCTTTCAGTGAACAGGCTCAGCTATTGGTATTTTCTTTCCTACTTCTCAGAAGAAGAGATCATGACATTGGGGTAGGCATTTATCTTCCCTACCTCAGTGTTCCTAGCCATAGAAAGAGACATTATGTTTATTTCCTTTTCTGAAATCATGAATACAAAATTACAAATAAAGTACTGCTCATGGGTATAGAGTAGAAAAAAATATGCATGTGTTTTGTTGCTTAGTGAATTTGTTCGTTATATATTTGCAAAAAATTTTGAGTCAGAATTGTGCTTTCAAAGTAAATGTCTTAATTGCTTCCACTTGTCACTGCTGAAAATGATTTTAAAAGTGTATGAAAGGCTAAAATTAAGAGCTCAAAGTGTAAAGGGCATTCAGTCTATGGGTTCAGACCAGACAAATCACAAAATAATTTACATGAAATAACTGTGTTTCAATCTGTACCAGATTTGCCTCAAAACAGAAATTGTCTGCAGTCTGCAAGACTTCATCACTGCTTAGACATCCTCAGAATATCACACTCTGAAAGGAAGTGCAGTGCCCCAGTAGAACATCTTCCCAGCTGATGCCTGACAAAGAGCACAGCAGCAATCTGTTTCTCTGTTTCTCATGGTCATTTCAAGTTCTTTGTGCAGTACTTTGAAGCAACAGAGAAAAATACTTTTTTACTTTGTAAAGCTATGTGAATTACTTCACTCTCATTTTTTTATCCGAAGAACAGTTTGGCTATATTTCAATTCACAGAGTCTTAGCATACTAACCCTTTTTCACTTTTTTTACATGATCATTTTTTGGTATTATGATTTCTGATTAATATTTACAGTTTGCTTGCATTTATAAGGCACAAATAGTGTGTTGTCTCTATAAATGTGCAGTGCAATTAAAAAAAGAAAAAAAACCCCAACAGAACATCCTATCCACCTGAATCACAGAGAACTGCACTTAGACATTTAAGAAATTAAAATCTGACCTTAACACTGCCCTCTTAGAGTGGTATTACCACTCTTGCAGCTGATGCATATGACTTATCTTTGAGAAAATTGAATTTTTTTTTTTATAAGTTCTTGTGCTGCCAGTTAGCAAATCTTATTGTTGAAGGTCTGTGACTCTGGAATTCTGGACCATTTCCATAAGTCAGACTTTTGCAGCCAGTAGTTTTTTTACTGGCAGATGCTATGAAACCTGGCAGGTTGCCAGGTTTCAGATACTGGTTTTCAACTTAGGTGCTTAGCATCACGTTCAGGTCTTTTTGTGAAATATTCATGGTACCCTCAGCACTGGTGTCAGTTTGTGATTAAAGCTGAATTATAGAATTTTACAGTGCATCAAGATGATGAAACAAAATTTGAAAAGAAGCCAGCATTTGTTCTTAGGTATACTGATTTTGGATGGAATAGTTCGCTTTGTTGTAGCTTGTATGGTGCTGATTTGGATTTTTGAAGAAAATAGTGCTGACAACACGCTGATGTTTTATTTCTTTAATTATTTAGTATTGATACTGCATTAAAGCCTTTTCTTTCAAGGAGTGTGCAAGAATCTGGGAGAGGACAGGGCTGGAACAGCTAACGTCAAATTACAGGAGCTGTATTCTATAATGTCATGCTCAACAATAAAAGCTGGAGAATGAGGGAAATCTAGAATTCTAGGGTTGTCTTCCCAAGTAACTGTTACATGTGATGGTGCCTGGCTTTCCATGAGATGACTGGAAACAGGGAATTTTGCTTTATTTGCTTGTGCAGCTTTTGTTATTGTATTAAATTGTATTTACCTCGGACGTGAGCTTTTGTGGTTTTACCGTTTGTATTCTTTTCTTTTTCTCCCTCAAGGGGGAGTGAGTGAGAGGCTGTGCTCTGCTGATCTGCCTTCCAAGGCTAAACCACGTTAAACAATTGTGTTCTTGTATTCATAATGGTCAATAAATGAATTTACTACACGTAGTCAGTGTGACTTATTTTTTTGGAAGAGAGCTATCAAGAGAAGAACAAAACTTAAACTACATAAACAGATGGTCACATGATGAAAAGTAGTTATGAAACCTAATATAATACCATGTACATTTTAAATGTAAATACTGATTGTGTGAGATAGAGGCACCAGCTGCTTCAGCCTGAAAACTACACTTATTCCAGTACCTTGGGAATCAGCAGGTGTTACTTGCTCTCCTAGTATCAAATTATGAACAGATAATTCTAAATGGACTTTTCATCTGTCTGTAGCTCTGGGGACTAGTAACATGAGAAAATGGAATATGAAAACCCAAAGATGGAAATAGTCTGATGGAAAGTTTAAATTTTACTAAATGAAAAAACGCCACAAAACTTGAGTGCAGCTTCTTTCCCATTTATCTTTCCCTAGGCTTTTCTAATGATGCTTATGTGTAAATATGAGTAATGCTACATATAACTTAATACGTTTTTCTATGAGCCAGAAATGCACTAAATGTTATAAAAGCAAAATCTGTATTGTCTTATTCTAACCTAATTCCCACACAGATTTCAACTTATGTTAATTCCCTGATTTATAGTAAAAACCACACGGGGCCTAATACAATGCATGTAACAATATTAGGTCAAACAAAAAAAAAATATACACATTCAAAATAGTCGATGAACTTTCTTTTTGAAGTGAATTTTTGTCACTACAAACTAGAAATTCAGGGATGTTCTAAACAACAGTGTTAAGATTTTTTCGTTTCCTGTTCCATATTATTTCTAGGAATAGCACTCCTGTGTAACTTATTTATTTTCATAAGAGTTCAGAAGAATTCACTAGAATATAAATAGTAGTATGAAAAAGTGAAACGCCTTTCTCAATGGATGTTACAGAATAGTAATGCACTCTTCAGTTAAGGATGAAGTTTCAATAATATCTCTTCAAGAAAGAAGAATGGATTTCTGAAATGCAGCCTCTGTCCAAAAGAATGTCTGTTTTTTAAAGGAGAGGAAAAAAAAAGGAAAAAAAAAAATGAAAGAAAAAGTGTGGCTAAATCTTCTCAGCTACCATTTTTGGAATGCATGGGTGGAAAAAAGACCCAAAATATGAACACAACTTGTTCTTCCTTCTCAGTCATTGTTAAGCAGCTTGCCTAGAGTCATAATAATTTAGTCTCATTCTTTACAACTTCAGAGTTCTTGTAAATCATATTTAAGTACACAACAATAGTGTCAGCTTTTATTTTTAGAATCTTTGTGCCCTTAAATATGGTATGCTCCAAATATTGTGTGCAATTCCCTAGTGATGCTGGCATAAGAATCTAGAATATAGACTAAGTTTGGATCCACCTGGAAATAATGCAATGATTTTGATAGTGGAATGTGTTTTTACCAAGATTTGAATGTTTGCTTTGTCTCCTTTTACACATAAATATGAAAAAATGGATTTTGTGAAGGATAGGGTGCAATTATAAATATATAGACTGAATTGAACTAAACTAAGTTCAGTTAAAATAAAAATTATTAATAAGTCAGTACATCTTTACTAAAGGAAATATTCCCTAAATGTTGACAAAATGTGACACCTCAATGAAACTTTTGAACTTGAATTAGTAACTTTTTTCATCACAGAGAAAATAAGACAAGAGAGGGGAAAGTTTCATGTGTAATTTTCCTTAGTAAAGATTTTTTGTTAATGTTTATGTCCAAGTTTACATGCACCAGTGTACCACTGAAGGTCTATTCTGTATAGGCTCTTACTGGTAACTCTGAATTACACAGCCTGTGGAAGTTACACGGCCTGGTTTGCTAAATTTTAAGAAGTAATAATTGCAATATATTTTGAAAAGAGATCTATCTATGCTTTCTTTTTTAAAGATTTATTAATGCAATATTTTGGAACAGATCACATACTGTCTGTGCTGTAGATGGAGAAAATAGTATGTTTCTAGGAAAAACAAAACTGCCTCTCTTCCATTTGTGCTTTTTACTTCAGTGAAAGAAAGTTCATAAATGGCATCAGTAATGAGAAGGACCTGCAAAAGGTTAGTGTCATGAAATTGACCTGAATGTGCAGGTATGTGAGGATCATATAAGATCAATTTTAAGCATCAGGTCAATTTTATTTAAAATTATCAAGAATGGTATGTTCTCATTCATTCTGTAATTCTGGGTATTTAATTAGTTTCAGAATACAGAATACAGAAACATACTTCTACCACATAATCAATAACTTATGGCATATCATCTTTAGTTTAATTTCCTCAGGGGTCAATTAATTTTTTGATATTACATTCTCCACCCTGGAGAGTCTATAAATACAGTTCTTCTCCCTCCTTCAGAGAAAAAAATTCTGTTTTCATGTGCTTCTGAAATGGACTATTTAACCCTTTTCTGCTCCAGTAATTGAGCAAAATGAATTAACAGGTTTGGTCATTCATTATTCTTTGTCTTTATACCAAAAATGTGATTACCCAGTACTTCATAGAATGATATGATGTTGGTGATCCCCATGCCCACTTGTAGATTAGTATTCATTTGAATAAAGAGAGAAAATTTTCCAGAAAGTTAGAATAAGAGGTTTGCCAGACCACTGAATCCTGAGGAAATCAAAACTTCATTTGTTTGCACTATGGAGATTATAAAGTAGGAAAGTAAAATACAATTATTACACAAGATAGAACTTTTTATGTCTCACATGGTTAAGTAAATCCAAATGCAAAAGTATATCATTGCTTTGTGCTATACTGCTAAAGGATGGGGTGATATCTCCAGCAATTCTGGTTATTACCAACAATATAAAATACCTGATAGTCTTCATAGTAAGGTACTCAAGTTTCTCTAACTCCATTTTACTGAAGATACAAAGACACTAAAGGTAATCCTACGTCCTATACATCAGAGATTCCTTGTGTGCTCATGAAGTGGTGGAATAAAATCTTGCAACAATTCTACATCAGTCAACATTTTTTGTGTTTGGTGTGTGTTTTTGTTTGTTTGTTTTTGTTTTGGTTAAAACTAATACCTTGGAATTTTACAGTAAAATAAGAGTAATACAAAATCAAAGAACCATGAAGTGGTTTGGGTAGGAAGCGAGCTTTAAAGGTTATCTAGTCCTACTTGTCACAATGAGCAGTTTTTCAACTAGATCACATTGCTGAGAGCCCCATCCAGCCTGACTTTGGGCAACTCATTCAGTGCTTCATTACCCTCATTGCAAAAAATTCCTTCCTCATATCTAGTCTAAATCAATTCATGTTTAGTTTAAAACCATTAACCCTCATAATACCAATTCAAGTCATACTGGAAAAATTTGTCCCACCCCTCTTATAGGCCCATTTTAAGTACTGAAACTGTGCAATCAGAAGTCCCAGGCGTGACAACATCTTCTCCAGGCTGAACAACTCCAAGTCTTAAAGCCTGTCTGTCCCCTGTCTGTCCTCACAGGAGATAGTCTCCATCATTTGGATCACTTCTGTAACGGAGTAGTCAAGCTCTTTTGCATCAGCTGAACATTTGAAAATCTACAAGCTGAAGAGCAGTTACAAACTAAAACAAAAAAAAATTAAAAGATTTCTTATTTTCATCATCTCATAGCAATATTTCCTTATTTACAGCCTATAAGGATATGGTTTATTATTTCTCATACTGGCAAGTAACAACTCTCAGAGGAAGGTGCAACCAAAATCATTTTACACATTAAAAAATATTGCATCTAGGATATTTTTTGCTTAATGTCCTGAAATACAGGAGTTTATAATTCATTCCAGTTTTGCCATTTCAGTTTTCTGTGGGTCTTTATAAAGACCCACAGAATTATAGCATTATAAATGCTATAAATTATAGCATTATAAAATGCTTCATGCTAAAAATTAAACTTTTCCAGTCTTTCTGAACTTCTGCAAATTCACAAGAAAAAAAACATATTTTAAAACACAAGAAAGTACTCACAAGAAATTATAACTAAATCATAATATTGTATGCTTCCTTTCAATCTGCTCTATTGCTTCAATCTTTGTTCCACCTAACCAATTAATCTAGGTTTTAGCTTGCAATTATCTTCAATGATGAACCAGCTAATTATTGTGTTTCATTTCTACTTATTGATAATTTTTATAATAAAAACTGTATGCAATATGTGGGTGATACAGGGAAACATGAATGTTTCAGAACCAAGCAAATTTCCTTTTATTTTCAGTCAAACATAATGAAAACATAAAGAACTCTTCAAATAGATTCCTGTTACTGAAGTTCTGAACTGCTGCAAGGCAGAAAAGTTTCTGCTGTGCAGAAAACAGTAGTGATTTTTCTGGTTCTATTTCTATTGCCTTTCTTGTTTAATAAATTTTTACTTCAAGATACAAACTTAACAAAAATAACGCCATTTTATTTTCATAGAAACAATTAATATAAATATTTGTTCTCACTCCCAAAATATTGAAAATGCATATTGTATTTACATATGATTAATCTTACCCTTATTCCTTTAGTTAATTGAATAAATTTATCTAAAAAGATCTTCTTACTATAACTAATGATGCAAATTAGAGTACAAATCTGAAAAAGCAATTGTTCTGTAACTTTAGCTGTGGGACTGTGACTTAATGCTTTTATGCTGCTACAGCTCTAATAAAACAAGAAGAAACCTAGAAGAAAACAGAAGTAAAAAATAGCACATATATCTTTGGACCTTGATGAAAAGTTATATTAAACTCTATAATTGCATCTCCAGATGTAACTACAATGCATGAATAAAAATAGCAGGCATACTTGCTATTCAATTCCTTCAGACATCTGTTTGTTAAAGCCCTTGAGATTTATCTTGTTGATGCCTGCAATGTGCCTGCATAACCTGGCCACATCATGAAAAACAATGAAGTGACTTTGCTGTTTGGTAGGCTACAGTAATTCATGCCTAAAAAAATTTCCCCAGAAAGAAAAAAGGGATATTTCACAAATGGGGTGTAACAAATATTACTGCTATAATTTGACTAAACAGAAGTTGAGAGCGCAGGATGAAGCATGCCCAAACGTGATTTTCAGCATCTCCCAGGGGTCACCACACAATGGCAAAGCGTAATTTCTTTTGAATCTATAATTCCATTCACCAATGCTGGTCATTCTTGAAACAGTAACATGTGAGAGAGCATGAGTGAAAATGGACTAGGAACTGCCACCAAAGCAAATAAAGCTGTTGTGTTTATCATTATATTTTAATGACTGGCAGAGAGAAGTTTCGGTGGTACCAGATGAAGTTGCCAAACCACTGTCCATCATATTTGAAAGGTCATGGCAGACTGGTGAAGTTCCCACTCACTGGAGAAAGGGGAAC
>VZTY01015133.1:26755-49678 GCA_013400935.1 Turnix velox
TGGAACTCAGTGATCTTTGAGGTCCCTTCCTACCCAAACTATTCTATGATTCTATGATTCATAAGCTCTCTTGAAAGGTCATTTACCCATTATCAGCTAGGCTAAGAGACCTGTGAGAACTGAGACAAAAGAATATCTATTCTTGTTTTGAGAGCCCCATTACAAAGGAAAGCTAACAAAAAGAGTTAACAGTGGGAAAATTAATCAAAGAAAAGCTAATTATGTGAAATTTAAAGATGAGATCAATATCTCTTCTGGGCTACCTATGACCTGCTGTTGTAACCCTGGGAGCCATCAATGAGCAATAACAATTGGCAGTCTAGCTCCAAGAGAAAAACAACATTTGAACATTTTAAAAGTTTGTCTAACTAGAGCTTCTGTTGATTTACAGTGCATTCATTCACTTCACTAACTTTCAAGACAGTTCTTGTATCATTGTTACCTTACTTAAAGCCTGAATTTATTTAGCTTCAGCTTGTTGCCAATAAGTCTCACTGCATTTTCTCTGCCCGATTAAATAATGTTTTCCTATTGAGATTCTTTAAGTGCTTGAAGGCGGTAATCGAACCACCCACAAACTTCTTTTAACAGGCTATATAGATCAAGGTCTCCAGTTCTAACTTGGGAAAAGAAGTAAAAATCACTCTGTTGATAATTAAGACTCTTCTTCCTCATATTTTTTTCACTGCTATTCAGAATTGGAGATGTCATAATCAAAAGTAGTGATCCCACTCTTGTCATATACAGAAATAATGAACTTTTCTCCCTATGAGGTTACATTCTCATTCATAAGTTCAAGACATTGGATAATAATGTCACATAGTTTTCTTGTGTTTGGCTGATTTTCCTAATGACTCAGGATAATCTTCAACCCATCGTTTTCACAGATAAGGTTCCTATACAGAAAATATAGATAGTATTTCATTAATTTCCAGTGTAAGTGTGCTGGGGCAAAACCTGTAGCCCTGCAAATATGTCAGAGGCCTGTGATAAATTTTCTCTATTACTGAACCTGTTCAACAACTCTAAGTAAAATATGCTGATTATTTCTTTTCATTGTTAGAAACATTTAATGAATGGTAAGGAACCAACATATCAAGACCTTTTAAAATGTCATGCATTTAGTTAGGTCATGTCATATGTTTGCACTGACATGCCATTTAGTAGTTTTTAATCCATTCAGATTCATAATTTTAAAATTTTTTTTCTGAGATTTGATCAGTACGAGATCAATTACTATGTCAAGCCTACTAATAGTCTCAAAAAAATGTGCAATTTTGTGAAAATTGCTACCAAAATAGTTCAAAATTTTTTTCATAGTCTATGTTAACTGAAAATGGTTTTTGACAATAATTCTTTATTCATCTTTTCATTATCTTTTCATTATCATTATCTTGATTCACCCAAGATCAATATTCTAGTGAGACATTAATTAGCTAAATAATGCAAGCAATTTCAAGTAGTGCATCTTTAACTGTCTTCCCCCTTCCAACTCAGCAACTGACTGAAAACCAATAGCAAGGATGCAGCTCTTATTTTTAAGCTGTTAAACACAAAATGTCTTAGTAAAAATGTAGTGAGTCAAAATGACACATAATAATGGTGGAGCTAGAGAGTAATCCAAGGTGTTGTTTGTTGTTGGTTGTTTGGTTAGTTTGGGTTATTTGAGATGTGGGGGTTTTTTTTGTTTGTTTGGGGTTTTTTTGGTTGTTTTTTTTTTTTCCCCACAGAGAAAGTGAGTGGATTGATTTCTTTTTTAGAAACTTTGAAGAATGGAAGTTAAAATAAATTGCAGATTTACAGAGTGAAGTCTTACCCTATCACTAGTGGGTGTTCTGCTAAATGACTTTCAGCAAGATCGGAGTCCTATTTTCTTCAGTAAGATTCTGATGTGTCAGACATTTTAGTTCACTAGAAATACATAGGGGATTTTTCGGGTACTTTCATACATTCTTTGGTTTCTAACTTTGAAACCAATTTATGTGGGGAACTGTGAAAAGCCTGGGAAAAAGTTATTTATGTTTTGTACTTGAATTGTGACTAGTAACTACAAGGGATGTGTTTGTGTTTGCATTAGTTTGATTAGGTTTTGGTTGTTTTCAAGAATCTTGATAGACTAAAGTTATCTTCCTGCTTCAGGTATATATGCTTTGCAAAATTATTAAGACAGTTATACATTTCTCAAAAGCAGCATGGACTGTTTTAATACTGCAAAATTATCAATGAACTTACTATTACAAGTCAATGGAAATTTAATTTTTAGTAGGTTTCAAACTACTTGCAGGGTCATGAAAAAAAGATTTAGAGTGTGGGGTGAGTGGAAAATTTTTAATGGAATTGAAGGTTCCAACAGATGGTTTAATAGTTTTATTGATAGTGGGAAAAGAACTTAGCATTACATCAAAATGAAAGATTAGTACATAAAAAAATAAAAGCAATTATAACATACCTTATTGAAAATCATGTTAATATACTGTATTTCAATTCATTTCAGTTCAGAAACCCATGGACAACAATTGCTTCATACCTAAAACTCCTTAAGGCTGTCAAGACTAGAAAAAAAATTCATAAATAAAGGATATTCTAAACAAAAATTCAAAATTGGATAAAAAGTGTATAATTGCATTATATTAATTCAAACCTACATTTGTCACAAGAAAAAAAGTCTTCACTAATTCAACTAAATGATAATCTTGTTAAGCTCAAGATAAATGCATATAATTTTCTCACTTAAAAATAATGCTTTAGTTAAAAAATCCAAGTATGACCAATTTGAAAAGTTTTGCTTTAAGCAAAGATAATTCCTACTGGCTTCTAAATAATTTCCTTAGTATAGTAATCCAAAAATAATTTAGAAAAAAATAAAGGCTCAGCCTGGCCCTGGAACAGATCATAAATATCTCAGAGCATTTGGAATCTGGACAGAGGCAGGTTCCAAAATTTAGTAAAAATATATATTTAAGGCAGCAGGTTAATTATAGTCACATGTAAATTCCATTATGGTAAATTAGATTAAAATATAGGGTTATATCTATGTTGTATATAATATATTTTAGTATTAATACTAAAGAAGGTCTATATCTTTAAATTCTTTCAAGGGAAACTTTAATTTCTTAATACAATATCTGATAAAAATTATCTAATTTAGGAGCTCTGATTCATGATAATCCTGAAATTATGTGACTCCCCTGATTTTGCTATGGCCCAGACCAATCTATATATTGATGCAGAGTATAAAGAAAATAGATTTCTAGTTGTTCCTAATCAGATTGAAATGATTGGTCTTTTGAACAAGAACTTTGGAAGGAAAGAAAATATTTGTCGGGGAGCAGGAACCATCAGTAAGAGTATTTCCAAGGTGACAGCACCATGACAGACACAGGTAAGTGCCTCTGGTTTTTTACCTCACAGCCTGACAAAGTCAGGTATTTTTCTACTCATTCTGCTTCTCCAGAAACTGACAGTTAACAGTGCTACATTTTAGCTGCAGACCAACTTGAATGTTGGTTCCAAGCACAAGAAAGGGAGGATGCATCAGTGATAGGGTAAAGCCAGGGATTCCTTCAACCTTTTGGCAATACCTGCAACAGCTAGGAGGGTGAAAAGTGATATAAACAGCTTCCATAAAAAATGGATCCATTAATAATATAAGTCTGTTTTGATAGAATATTTACATCTGGATTAATATGGGAATCAGATTCAAAACTTGGAAATTTCTTTTTTTTTAGCTCTCATCTTACGGTCCCACAGCATTCAGAGCTTGAGAGATTTTGTAACTTTATTTTCAACAATATTTTTCAAATATTTATTTCTGGATCTAAATTGTGGGATTGTATCTAATTTTAGAAGAAGGAGGAAGGATCAGAAAAAAATACAGGAAAATAAAACTGAATAATAATGAAATTTTTATGCTATTAATTTGGAACACACCATAAACAGAATAAGAAGTATGAGAAAAACCCACAGATTTTAGGCTATTTTTTTGGCCTAACCCCTCATTATATCTCTTTACTTCACTGTCATAGCTCTGGAGAATCTTATAACCTTCAAAGAACTGCCACACTTTCAAAAAAAGAAGAGATTAAAAAACAAAAAGAAAGGATGGGAGAAGAAAGAACAGGAGGGAAGGGGAAAAGAAAGGGGAGATGAATACAGTCAGTTGTAAAATTATTTTGGTCAGAAGAGTTATCTAGAAGTCATCTGCTTCTAATCCTGCTAAATTCAGGTTTAACTTTGATCTAGCTGTTGTAGGCTTTGCCCAATAGAGCTTTAAATATCTGTATCAATCCACTTCTCTGAAGGTAAATACAAATATTCTAGTACTTGATTACTCTCTTTGTTATTTTTTCTCATATGTCATGGTCAGAATTCTCTTTGTCCTAGCTGGTTTCTGTTGTTTCTTATCCTACTAGGATAAGAAACTTAAAGGGAAGGACACATACTCTGTCTCCTCCATAACTTCCCATTAGACAGCTGTCAGCAGCAGTATGATTATCCATTAGCTTTTGTTTTCAAGGCTGGAAAAAAATAAGTTTTTTCCATTTGTTCTCAAGTTGTGTGTTCCTGGATCTTTACAGGATTTACTACTAGAAACTTGATACGTTAATGTGTTTGGGGAGTCCAAAATGGAACAAAAGGAATTTATCATGACTCTGAGTACATTATAGATATGTAAGCTTACCTACTGTTCTTACATGTTCTGTGAAAATTCTTCCAATGGTATTATTACTCAGATGCAATTAAAGCATAATTAATTGATACATATGGCTTAAAAATGGGACAATGGAAGGAGTTGGATATAAAACTGGAAAGTTAGTGAAGCATTTTAGCAAAATAAAGGATTAAAGAAATGGAAGTCAAATTGCTAAAAGGGGAAAAATCATTAGGTTACTATGTTCCAAAAAAAGGAAACAATCTAAAAATATCAGCAAGGAAAAAATTGGAAGTGTTCTCTGAAAATATTCTTGCCAATCTTTCAGTATTCCTGATGTGAAAACTTACTCTGCCTGTGTCTTGGCAAGAAATGAAACCACTGAGGTTAAGATGCAGGCATCTACAGAGGAATTAAAACAGTCTAAAAGTTAATTTCAAGATTTTGTTATAGAAAGGAAGAAAATACTAGACTTCTAATGTAAGTGTTCAGGAAAGGAAAGTAGCATTATGGGCTGGAGGTGCGCTTGCTGTTTCTTTTGTCCCTTGAATGGTGAACAACCTCAGGCAACAAGCTTCATCTACACCCTAACAATTAATGATGATTAAAACTAAGTGTACATCAACTTTAAGCATAGCAGCAAAGTAAGAAAAAAATGTGAATTGAAAATAATAAGTTTCTTCTTCCATCAAATGGGTTATCTTTCAAGGATTGACAAATTAACACCATTTTCATTTCTAAGACATGGCTGCTTAATACAAAGTGCCTTAAAACAAAAAGGCAGCACTGGGAATACCAGAAGTAGAGATGCATTGCTGTCACTTGTTTCTCTTTCCTTTTTGTATCTTGAATCTTCAGAAGTCCTCCTCTCACAAGCCTTCTCCAGCTCCTTCCTTTTCTTTTTGCTTTCAAGAGCAACAGATTACCTCTATCAATATATCTCTGTTGGAGGTTACTGTACAGTTTGGTGTGAATTTGCAGAAGGAAAAAGAACCTTCAAATGCAACACCAATTCTGAGATGAAAAGTTACTCCAGTTAGTTTAAAGTGTATCAATATCATGGAAGAAGTTTCATCAGGGATGATGATTTGGCTTGTGAAGCCCATGTGACCTCCTTACATCAAATTCTGCAACAAACATAAATAGAAAGAAAATATCTTCCTTAGGCCAAGTGGCAAATTGGTTTATGGCAATTGAATGCTTCTTGGCACGTTCTAAATATTAAGTCTGTGTTTTGTTAAATTGAATAGTGTCATCAAAAATTCTTGCCACAGGCACTTGATTGTGGTTTTAAACTGTAGCTCCTAGGACACTCTCATTCTGCTAAAACTACATTCCCTAATAATCCTTGTGCACAAGAACAAAGCAGGCAGCTTACATGAAGCCACGCTTTGTAGAGGCAGGGACCTTAATGACACATCTGTTGGCCAGTCTGTGACAAAAAGCTGCAGTGCCAATGAATGATTGTTGTGGTGACACCAACATACAGCTATGTGTTGACAACATTCAGTTTCCTTCTTTTTCACACAGCTCTCATTATGTCCAACATCTTCAGCCTAGTGGGTGGAGAGTACAAAATCTCCTCTACTTTGGAGTTCTTTTGATGGTTGTTCTGGTTTCTCTCTCTAGGCAGTCAGAGTCTGATTTCACCAGTCTATTTCTTTCTCACAGTCCCATGTAATCTGCAGGCTTTATACTGCCTCTTTCAGCTCTGCAGACAAATGAAAGATGCATTCCTTTTTAAAGTTAAAACTATGCTGGAAGCCTTTTTGATAAATAAAGAGAAATAACTTACAAAGGAATTGTCAACAGATGCAGTTATTTGAAAGCAGAACTGAAAACAGGCTTACAAGATTTTCAAGAACAAGCAGTAAAGAAAATTACTGTCTAAAAGCTCTGATACAATCAAGTGATAAAGCCTGCAACACTGCATGAGCACTTAAAGTTGAGCATTAAAACCCAAGTGTTAAATTGCTGAATCACTAAGAAGCCTGTGTCATCTTGTTAAGTGCTGGATTTGTAACCATTTTTAAAGATAAATTCGGCAGAATCTCTGTGGAATAACTTGGAGTAGGTTTCCCATCAAAATGTGATGTCTCTATCCAGCCCAGTCACAAAATTTAAAAACACTTCACTCCTTAACCAATCATTGAGATGGCTGTGAAATTCCAGTGTATGCATGATTTGAGCTGGTAAAGACTAGCTGTGCAAAATACAGAAAATAGGAAGAATAAAAGAGTTCCTGACAGATGATTCTTTTAATACTATGAATCAAACCAATATCAGAAGTTTGAAGAAATGAGTGAAAGAAATAAAGACAATAGCTACCCCAAAAATAATAAATTCAAAAGAAGTTGTGGTTAATGAATGGAATGACCTTTACTGAATTGTAAACATTTTTTTTTGGGGTATGATATAAATTGGTGTCATTTTAAAGCAATCTCACAGCTGTAAGAGTGGAATTGGAAAGTAAATTAGTAAAATAAAACCTGCTGCTCTGTTGGCAATAGCAGTTGCATTCTTGATTTCTGTTAACACTGTCAGAGAGTACAGCAAGTTTAAGGGTTAAGATGTTGCATTTTGGCTTCTTATCCACTATACAGAGAACATAAAATAATATTTACAGTGAAACACTATTACACATTTTTTTTATGCTAGTTACAGTTAAGTTTTGAAGAAAGGGCAGGGAAACTGGCACACTTCAGGTCTGACAGTCATGTTAATGGCAGAGTGAAACAAAACTGGATTTGATCCAGAATGGAAATTTGCTTATCAGTATTCACACCTTGTCATTTCAATGGTGGCTTCATGTAACATTTTTCAGGATCACTTAAGGTATTTTATTATTAAGAATTTTTAGTGTGTGTGTGAAGCAGAATAAAATTTAAATCAAGACAGTTATTTGGTGGTAAATCATCCAATTTTTTTTCTACACATTCAGGTTCTGCCAATCAATAGAACAAAGATCACAGAAGAAAACAGAATTTAAATAACTTTAAGTGGAGCATATAGCTTATAAAAACCTCCAGATATGTATCCAAAATCCATCAATGGCTTTAGTTTAATTTCAATTAAATGAATACCTTAGGTAAAAAAAATTCAATGCAGCAACATTCTGAGTTGACCAGAAAATTTTCCTTTACAAGAAATTAAAATTAAATGATAGAATCATAGAGTGGTTGAGTCGGAAGAGATCTTCAAAAATCCCCTAGTTCAAGCCCTCTGCTATAGGCAGGGACACTTACCACTACACCAGGTTACTCAAAGCCCCATCTAACACTTCCAGGCATGGAGCATCTACAGCTTCCCTGGGCAGCCTCTTCCAGTGTCACACACTGAATAGAATCATGGAAAAATGTTCCATAATTTTTAGTACAGTTCCATACATGAGACAAGAGTTAAACAATTAGTTCAAGCTAGTATAGCTGTATATACTTATTTCTCTCTCAGACTGTAGATTTAAAGTCTGTAACAAGCACTTCAGAAAGACAGGATGATACCAAGATTTACATCACTAATGTTTTCATTTCATGGGATTGGATTTCAGGACTCAATGGTATTCATGAGATGGAACTACTTTTGTTAACTCAGAAATGTTTCTAAGCTCTAGTGAATGCTGCATTTAAAACTGTAGCTGTATCTTGTTCTATTCCACACTCAGCATGCCCAGTGTCTTGGATTCAAAGAGAAACTGAAGGCAGAACAGTTATTTGGGGATTTTTCCACTTCTATAGCCTGTGGTGCAAAATGAACAGGAAATGTAAAAGCAGAGAAAACAAGCCAACAATAATATGTCCCTTAGCTCCTTCTGCTTCTGACAGCAAGATGTTGAGTGAGTGACAAAACCCCACACACTGTACACAAGATGCTTGCCTCTGTGATCCCTCTGACATAAGAAAACAATATACATCTAAAGCAAACTTCAATATACTCAAAAGAGCAGAAAGACTTCCCAGGCTGGGAATGAACATACATAGCCTCCTAAAGTGACTGCCCACTATTTGAATGTAACAACTCTATTTATATAAGACAACAAATTGCTTCCTGGAGCTTCGTGACAGCTCTGTGTGCAGTTTAGAAAGCAGTCAGGGACAAACTAAATGTCTTTTTCCTGTTTTATTTTTAATTAGAAAAGGAAACCAATTCTTTTAAACATGACTTTACCAATGCATTCTTATGCGGATCACCTACACTGCGTAAGCAAAAGATTCATCTGTTCTAGCATTGTTAGGCTTTTTTCCATTTTCCCCCATTATGAATGATTTCAATAAATTTCTGCCTATTTCCAGAAGACACTAGTGTCACCCACAGATGGGAATTCATTTTAATTAAACCTGCTTTGGCATTCACTTTAATGTACTTTTTGTAAACATCCATGTATGCTTTGTTTTGTTTCATTTATCCATACTTTCATCTGTGGATCTGCAAATGAGGTAAAACAGGACAAAAGTAGAATTTCTCGGAAAAGCAATAAAGTAGCTCTTTGTCTAACCCACATTGCTGATTAGACACACCATCTTTATGATCTAAAGGAGCAGAAGACTAAAAATCTTCTACTGTTTAATTTCTTTTTTCCATAAGAAAAATGGACTAAGCTTTAACAGGGTTTACAGTTCAGCTTTGTAGTTGATGTCATTGATGTTTATCTTGCTAGTGCATGGAAAGTTTTAAATTTAAGATGGTCTTATATATCAGGCTTGTTAAATGTGAATTGACTTTCATGACCAAAATCTGACATTGGAAACCTGAATTTGGATGGTAATTCTCTGTCAGTGAAATTAAAGATAAATCACCAAAGACTTCCAGACCACTTAACGCACATCTGAAGTAAGATCATATTTGCTGTTGTCTTTTGGGTTTTTAGAGCTCCTTATCCCAGATAAAGAAATTGCTTTGAGGTCATAGCACTACTCAGAAGCAGCCTCTAAGACCCAATTTAACAACTGCAGTCTGTTGCTAAGCCTTATAATATAACTGTCTTAACAGCTTTTAAGAAGAAACTAGTCTTACATGATGCTAACACATGAAGTTCAAGCAACTTGCAAAACATTCCAAAAAAAGAGGAATTTTGCTTTGTTTTTACTCTCTAGATTGTTTTCAGATTTTCAATTAATTATGTTTAGAAATTAGGGAATAGAATTTATTTACAGTGAATACCTTTGGATATGATTCCTGAATATATAAAAGTATTTTTAGATTAATCAATTAAAACTATCTAAAGAGAATTTTTTTTAACTTTGTGACATTGGCAACTCTGTATTCAGGAAGTATGACATTACTAGCCTATTTACTTAAAATTACTTAAAATAACATACAAAGAATACTCTTAATGGCTATATCTCATACTCCTTTTAAGCAAATGTTGGAGCCTATGAACTTCTAAGTACATAAATATTTTTTTCTAATTTTAGTCAAAGGCTGTCACTTTTTAAAGGAAGGTCTTCAAAATAATATGATCTCCAAAAGCAGTGCTGAGAATGTAGAGAACATAACTGAGTTACTTAAAGGTGTATCTTATTGATTGTGTTTGAACATTTGATCTGGTGAGACACCACTTGGAGTTGCTTTATCCAGCTCTGGTGCCCTCAGCACAAGGAAACAAGCTATTTGGAAGGTGGCAGCTCCAACAGGATGAACGCACAGATATTCATGCACTCAACCCATGGATGATGTCCACCACCCACATACCCATTGCCAAATGTTTTATAGATTTTTGTGTAATTAATATCAATGGTCTCCACTCAGCAGAGGGCTGGGCTCCCCACCTTAATTGAAATGGATGTGAGAACTCACAGAGCTCCCATAGAAACATGAGGCCACCCAGACAAAAAGAAAGACTCCAGCTGTCATCAGCTTGGTGTAAAGCCTGTAGTCTGCTTACTCTGCTTTGCTGTGGAATTTGAGAAGAGCTTGATGAAACAGGAATTTTGAAGAACTTTGACCTCTAGAGAATTGGGCTTTTCCTGATGCTTCAGCTGGGAGGTATGTAGACAGAGCATAATCAGGTCCAGAGGACAGAGCTGTTGCTGTCCCATCCCTGGGATAAACCACATTCTCAGGGCTGAACTCACACAAATTGCCCAACTGCACCTCAAGCTGAGACACAAAGCTAAACCACAAGGCTCCTACTTTCCTGCTAAACCTTCATCTGACCTCGGGCAAACCCCACAGAGAATTAAGGCAAGAAATGAAAACACAAGTCCATCATCCTCCCTCCCCCTGCCTAACTAGGCGGGGGAGCTAGAAGGACCCTGCCCTTTCTCCTCCCACCTTGTCCCCTTGGAAGATGCAACTCACCAGTGATATCCTTGGGGGAAAATGGGCTGCTAAAGGGGTGGCAGAGGCAGGAGATGGGGGAAAAGAGGGGTATGTGGAACCTGCCTAGAGGCAAATGGGGGGAAAAATGGAAGGACTTGAGTGCTCACCATGAAATGGTGAGACACTGGAACAGGTTGTCCAGAGAGGTGGTGGAGGCCCGATGGGGCCTGGAGACAACCAAGACCAGGCTGGATGAGACATCAAGCAACCTGATCTAGTGAAGGATGTCCCTGTCCATGGCAGGGGGGTTGGAACTAGATGATCAAACCATTCTATTATTCTATTTACTTTTTTCTTAGCATTGAAAATGCTATTAAAATAAAGAGATGATTTTTAATCTATATTTATTTGTGATGTTTTGCTCTCTGAATGCACAACTGAGCTATAATGACGTGAAATACGTTTCATGAACTTAAGGAAGGTTAGCAAGGAAGACTGTAAAGACTTTCCTTGAGTCACCTATTGAAAATATTATGAACATAGGTAATAAAATTGCTTTTGTGTAACTTTGTATTTGCTAAGAATGGTTCCAGCTCTGATGTATATCATAAATCCATTGCAATCAATGGAAGCAAAAACTTCATGAGATAAGAAATGTAATTCCAGAGGCTTACATTTCCATTATTAAGCTGTATGCATTACACTTTCAATAGTCTGAGCTACTTCACATTTTAATCAAACTTTCTATGGCTGGCCTGTGGCTCTACCACAGCCTCTGATTAAGCACTGTGAAAAAAGAATCAACATGAATTCTCATGACTGAAAAATGCTAATCTTAGATGTTTTTTCTTCTGTCTCTACTAAAAAGAAGTTACACCAAATGTACAAATTTCTCTAATGGCAGATAGCGCATTTTACAGAAATGTGAAAAATATCTGTTACATGTCACAGTTAAACATAACTTAGCAATAAAACTGTATTTTAACTCAGTGTTTTTGTATACTTTATTGCAAAGAAAACAAAAGTCTGAAAAGGAGTATGTGTTTTCTCAATATTAGAACAGAATTTTAAAATTATAGTACTAAAGTCTTCAGTAGAAAGAAAAAAAATCCTTGCAACATAGCTTTCACATGCTATCGATATAGCCCGAGATCATGAGAAAAACATGAGTGATAGAAGACAGTGAAAATATCCAGAGATTCTTGAACTTCAAAAGATTGTTGCAAACACAAGCAGTAATTAGGAAAAATATATGCTTACTTTTTTATTTTGAAACTGATTTGATTATCCTAAGCAATTTGATTATCATTGTTTGAATGAAGTTTTGATAGTAAATCTATGAAAGGAAAGGAAAAGAGAAGAGAAGGAAAGAAGAGAAAAAGAAAGCAAAGAAAAGAAAAGTAAAGAAAAGAAAAGGAGAACAAGCTTGACTAATGCAATTTTCCTTTTTTTTTTCCTAAGGAAAGACAATCAATTGGAATGCAAATTTTGTATTGTGATTAACATCAAGATGTTTTTAATTCAGAGAAGTTCTGTCTCCAGAGCTGATGTTCATGAAGTACTTTTTGAAGAAAAGCAAACCATTCATCAGGTTGCCATCACCTATGCGCCTCTCAAGGAAAATTAAAAAAATCAAGAAACAGGCATATATTAAAAGCAGCCAAGAGTGCTTTCACAATCTGTACAACCAGAATGGTAATCAGTGTAACAACCAACCTTTGCCAATATCTCCACCTGTTTTCATTGTCATTTTAAATGCAAATAAGCAAATTGAAAAATGATTTGATGGTAGCTGAAGAGAAACTATTTTCTCCATGTTTAAACACCTTGATGATAGTACTGCATCAATAAACCAGAGTCTACATAGCTTTTAATACTACTATTGTTATTTTTAAATATTAAATTATAAGAGTTAAGTAGCATAAATAGAAGTAGGGCGATCACATCATTTTAATAAATAATAAATAATTGTAGGTCTACTCAAAATGCTGAGAAAGGAATTTCTTTAATTTATCAGTAAGAGCTGACTATAGCCTCTGAAGCATAGTTTGTTTCATGGCAGAACCTTATGTTATTTACTTTATCTCTAAAATAGCTTGGCCTGTAAATGACTTGAGGTACACGATGGTCTGTGTCTTTGTAAATATGATGATGTATGATATGGGGATCAGTATGCTCAAAATATTTTTCTCCGCTTTAAACTGAGCCTGAAATTATTTAGTGACCTGGTTAGACATAAAAATTTGCTTACATTCCTTGTGTATTTACTTATATTTACTTTAAAAATACTGTGAGGTATTGAAGTTGCCAGTGAAAGCATGCTTATGAAGAGAAATTTATTTGCAGGACTTTAACTTTTATTTCTATTGAACATCCTTGTCACTTACATGGAGTACATAATACACCATGGCATTAAGGGTAGCATACTAAGAGCTAATAGGTAGAAATTTCATATGAATTGCATGACTAAGCTTAACTGCATGGTGCAACTGGGATGTTACACATGCAATCCTGTGTAAAAGACTGTTTAAAGGCAGTTTTAAATATGTTTAAGTAGATCCAGGCTTTAAAAATATTCCTTTTAGTGATGGAATTGTAGGATTTTTCCAAGTGTTACCAGGGACTGTTGTTGCACCTATAAAGTCTTAACTCTAGTTGGAGAATGTTGCTGAGAACAAGAAAGTACCTTAACACTGAAAAATATTTTCACTTAATTTCAAATTACTAATTCCCTAAGTGATGCTTCTGCTAAAAATGAAGTAGATAGTATCCTCTGCTTTGAGAAAATACTTCAGCTAGTCCTCTGTATTGGTAAAGGATGTATTAGGCCATAGAATTAACAAATTTAAGCCTTGGTTAATATGAAGGGACTCCTGGAAAATGTAGCTAATTAAACAATTAGGTTTGAACATCCCTCTCAAACTGAATCACATTGCTTTGTCCCTAAGACCTAATTTCATACAGACGTTTTCATCAACATTAAGTAATTGTTTCATGACAAAGAGATAGAACTGTGATATCAATCTTGAATGCCACATTTGTTTATCATCTAAGAAAAAACTTGATCATGAGTTATTATCTACCAGTAGAGACTCATTTTCTGCCAGAAAATCCCTGGCAGAACACTTTTGCAGATCAGCCATGGACTTCAAGCACATGTGTCAGCCCTACCATTCTGAGATGGATTCCTAAAGAAGCTAGTGAGAGTTGGTGATGTAAATCATATTTTCTGGGTCTGTTTTATAGTATACCATAAGATGAGATAATTAGATCAAAATAAACAAGTAATCCTTGGACAAAGGATTAGAAGTGAAATTATTGTCAAATGACATTGTAGCACACCAGTATTGCTTCTATTGAAGAGAATATAGACAGGATTAAAGCTAATGATTTTGGAGGTTTTGAAATGGAAGAGAAGGGCATTAGAGAATGATCTTCGCTTCAAGGCAAACATAAGCTTTTATTCAATTTAAATTTAGACCAGCTGTAGAGAAAAATATGATCATGTAAAATGCATTCATCAGAGAGAAAATTAATAGATATTTTTCACTTTCATGTATTAATAAATAAATGACACTATCATTTGTTACAGATAATAGATAATTAATAATTTTAATTCCACTTGCCAAATTTATGCAGTTACATAAAAATTGTCATTCTAATATATAAATCAAACATTTTCTTTGCCAGCTTCCAGTGCATGTTGAAATCTTGTAATTATCACTTGCTATTAAAGGTGTTTAGAGTGTGTGTTATCAATAAAATATTTTGGCACTACATTATTGTAAAAATTATATAATTTATGTAAAATTATGTAAAAAAATGCAATGTCAAATTCTTTCAAAAAAGAAGTCTTTATATATGAAATATTATGAAACAGCTTTTGCAAAGTTTTGAAGCTGCTGAAGTTCAAATTCAGTAATACTAGTTGATGCAACAGAGAACAACCTTGGCCTGTATGTACAAATGTTAGGCAAATGATGGGAAATAAGTGTCACAATATGGAGATAAGAGGGGATCTTCCATTGGATGTGGGTGCCTTTGCATATATATTAATGCAGGAACACAGAGAAATCCAGACTACAGATCAGGACAAGAGATATTTTCTACTTCACCCTTTCCATCTCATTTGTCTCTCTCCAATGTGCGATGACTGTCACTGTGGTGTCACAGGTAATCATAAGAAACATCAACCCACGTTTCCCTGACACATGGTCATGGCCTGTGAAATCCTGAAACTAGAGGACTGAATTAGATGACAAAAATAAATAACCAATCTGTCTGTTCATTCCATTTCTGCATGATCATGTGTTTGTTGCTAAAGAAGACCTATTTTTTCTGTAAAGTCCCACAATTATTTCAACATTTCCACTTATTTAACTTTGCGCTTTTAGTAATTTTAGCCTAGACTTGTATTCTGTGCCTACATTTAAGAAAACATTGGTGGATGATTTCCACAACTTGTGATATTCAGTAAAATAAATATGAAATATAAATTAAAGAATGCCATGGGCACCTGGAATTTTTATTGTTACTATCACCTGGACAGAGCAGCCACTAGGACCAATAGAGATCTGTGAACTATAAAGGTGTATTAGCTAACTGTAGTTACAGTCTGTCCATGCTCTGTCATCCTCCTACTTTCAGTGAAGTTTTCTTCTTTTATTTTGTTTTAAGGTATTATAATGTCTATTGTTAGTTTCAAAAACAATGTTTTTACAATGCCTTTTATATTATAGAATGGTTAAATTTGGAAGAGACCTTAAACATCATCTGGTTCCAGTACCCTGCCATGGGAAAGGACACCTTCCACAGACCAGGCTGTTCACAGTCCTATCAATCCTGGTCTATACTGTTGACTAGAAAAAAATACTAGATAAATGTGTAACTGGTACATTAAAATTCAAGCAATACATTCTACATTGAGCTGTAAGACAAGAGTATGAGCTAAATTTTCATAATTTGTTTCTTCATTTTCTACAGTTTGTTTTTTGGTTTTGGTGGTTTTGGGATTGTTGTT
Source organism: Turnix velox (assembly GCA_013400935.1). Classification (NCBI taxonomy): domain Eukaryota; kingdom Metazoa; phylum Chordata; class Aves; order Charadriiformes; family Turnicidae; genus Turnix; species Turnix velox. Next base: position 42,685 of record VZTY01015133.1, read on the forward strand.
CTGTTTTTTAATTTCCCTTCTTTGCCTTCTATATCCAGAGTGTACAGAAATTGGAATAATAATTTGACACAGTTGTGATTTTCAATTATCACTGAAGAAATATATTAGGGTTAAATTAACTATGCATGTATTTTCTGTAGTGGACTAAAACCATACCCAAAACATTTGCTGAAATGGTGCAAAAGGCAAGGCTTTTTCAACATGGATAAAAAAACTGGGGAAGAATGGTGACAGTATGCTGTCTTTCTAGAACATTAGTGCAAGGATAAGTTTTGATGTTAAAGCAGAATTGCACAAATGTCTTCTATTCCCAGCCATGTAAGCTGATAATACAGTAGATCCTTTTTAAACACCATCATAAAATAAATAGTATAAAATTTTTGATTGCTTTCCAGACTTTCTGTGTATTTTGCCCAAGGCTGCTATTATAAACCAATTACTGTTATGAAAATGGATATGGGGATGTTCAAAGATCTCTCTGCAGGTAGAATAAAAAGATTTGGTGCACCTGTGGTTCAAACTCAAATAATCACTCAGGGGTTAGTTTTCACTGTGATTGTTTTCTCAAGAGAACTGAAGGGATGAATTAATCTGAATAAAAACAGTTCTCAAATATCAAGCATAATTTCTACACTGTTGTGATTAGTTATCTTCAGAAGTACTACATGTACTGAGACAAAGTGGAAGGTTATACTTCATTGCAAATGATTTAGGGTAGAAAAAGTCTAACACTGATATTAATAGAAGAGGTATGAGAAGAAGGAGCATATTTATTGTGAATGCAAAGCAGCTGGGTTTTTTTTCTCTTTAAAGAAGTTTGCATTTTAAGAGAAAATACCACAAAAGCTATAGCTTTCACGAACACAAGTTTTTATTGGGAATTAAAGCAACAATAAACTGTTCTGAGATTTTGAATTCTAATTCTGTTACAAACCAGGAAAATGTGTATAACAGCAATTTGACCTCTATGTTATTGTACTAGTCAGAACATAATGGCACTGTAATAGGATGTTGTCAGTCATTATGAAAAAATCTTTCCTTTTCTAGTTACTAGTGCTGCCACTTTAAAGTGAAGCTTGACAACAACTTCTCCTTAGCTTACCTGAGCAAAGAGCTGGTTCAAGGTCTTTGCATTCCTAGTCTCTAATTTAATTGTTTACAGCAAGCTTTAAAGCAATTTTACATTTTGTGTTTGACATTCATTATAGGGTTCTGTGAATGTGGTCTACTGCAATATATGTTCTGGGTCAGAGAAGAGAAGTGACACTGGCATGAACCTCTCAAGTTGCAAAATGAAATATATTTTCAGTTATCCAGTTCCAAACAGGTAAGGTTTTTTTATCCTAGTGAATGTGGTGTTCTGATTTCTAAGCCTTTTTCTTGTTTATTATGGATCATAAGCACAGTATGTCTGACAATCTTAAATAATGATGCATTCATGCCCTAGTTTTGTTGACTGAAGTTCTAGGTTACAGGTAAAGTGCATAGAATATGTATAACTGCAGTAAAGAAAAAGTGTTTCATAACTATCTATTTTATATCAGACTATTATAAAACATAAACTACTAATTACAAAATATAGAGTTAGTAATAAAAGCTCTATGTAATGAAGCTTATTTCCCTGATTTTGATACTATTAACTAATTCATCTGCAAGAGATTTCAAAACATGAGTCATGAAGCCAAAATAAGTATTTCAAAAATATAGAATATACAGTGCCTTTGTATTTCCAAATTAATTCAGTTTTATTTTGTGGTAAGTTTTTCTTTTATGCTCTTTTTTAGTAGATGAAAGCATAAGTGTAAAATACATACCAGCAGGGAAAACAGACACTAACAGATGGAACTGCTGGACAAAAGTGTAAAGGGAAAGGTTCACAAAGCCAACCAAATGGACATTGGGAATGCTCACCTCCAGCACTTGCATCTTGGTGCCCCTAAGACACCACTGTAGAGAAAAGTCCAAAACTCCCCAGCAACTCAGTATTCCGAGGTGTCTCTTTAAGGTGTCTGTACACCAATGCACAGAGTATGAGGAACACAGATCTTTGTGTAGTCTCATGGCTACAGTCTTAATGGCATCATATTGATGGGATGGGATGGGATAGGATAGGATGGGATGGGATGGTTTGCATGTCTGTAGTATTGTGTTAGAGGTACGCAGACTCACTAGGAAGGACAGTGTGTAGAGACCTGCAGTTTCTGCAAGAGAGCAGCTGAAGGACATGGTGCTTTACCTGATGACAGATGAGAAGCCATCAGAGAACATATGAGTCAGGATTAAAGAGAAAGCAGGCACAGGGGACATTATGGTCATTGCTATTGACCACCCAATAAAAAGCAAATGAAAGACGCTCTCTATGGACAAATAGGAAAAGTAGCACATTTACAGACACTGCTCCTCATGTGGTACTTAACTGTCCCACTACTGGACAACATACAACCTAGGAGGGACTCACCAGGGATGTGAAAGTAAATTTCAGGGATTGTGAGATAGAAGAGCTCAGGATGATGAGGGCAGGGAGAAGGGTGAAAAGCAAGCTCACAACCCTAGATTTCAGGAGAGCAGAGTTTGGCATCTTGAAAGGCCTGCTCAGACCAGTTTCATGGGGTAAGCCTCGTGTTGAAAGTGGCACAAGAAAGCTGTACATCAATTGCCTCCTCCAAGCTCAAGAGTGTTCCATTCCAACAAAGAAAAGGTCAGGCAAAAATGCCAATAGGACAACGATAAGTTCCCAGTCAAACTAAAGGATCACAAAATATGGAAGCAAGGATGAGTTACCTAGTAATTGTTCGGTCTTCCAGGAACAAACTAAGGAAAGCTAAGGCCCAGATGGAATTGAATCTAGTCCAAGATATCAAAGTCAAGAAGGCTGCTATGTAATCATCTAATGAGTATAGGTACAAGTATCTACATTAAGAAGGATCAATACAGAAAACTAATGCACCGTTTTGAGATTGAGATTTTGAGGTTCTTGCAGAAGTTGAGGATAAAGTTCATCAGGTTTAATAAACCAGGAGTTTACTGAAGATATGTTTTCATACTGTGATAATAAAATTGCACAGTTTATAAATCAATGGATAATTTATATTACTGTACGCTGAGTTCTTTTAAAATCTTGATGATTTTTGTCTTACGTCTGCTGGAAGTGTGATGAATAGGTATATACATTCTGGGCCCCCCCACTGGGGCTACTGAGTAGGAAGTAGACTGCATTTTTAACTGCAGTACAAGTGCTCTGATCAGTTAGAGGGGTAGTACACTATGAAGTGCTTGCTCCTTACAATGCTCAGTCTTCCTTCCCACACACCCTTCCCCTTGGTCAGTCTGGAAAGAAAGATGTATTAGAAAATACAAATCAATTCTCTGGTTTTGCCTCTTCATTCAGTGCACAGCTGCACAACTGATGGCTTGGTATTTCACAGTTTCCACATAACTGACCAACATTTGATTATCTGCAATCAAATACTGCACATTTAACTTCCTGGTGTTTTGCTCTACTGTACTTTAGCCAAGAACAAAAATAATATATTGTTGGTTGTTTGAGTTTTGGTTTGATTTGCTTGGATTTTATTTTCTTTTATTTGTTTTGAGTTTCCTCTGAAGTGCATGCAACAAAAGCTGCAGGAAATTCATGCTGTGAAATAACAGAGCAAAATAATTTCTTTCACTACAAAGGAGAATATGGTACAATAATGCAGACAGTGAGAAAATTCAAAAAGTGACAAAATCAGGAAATAAACTGATAAAGGTTTTCTTCATACTGAGACTGAGTGTCCTTACCCTTTCAATTTGTTGAGATTGGCTCATTGCTGCCAGCTCTGCCTGTTTCAGAGATAGAGAAGGGGTTTTAGTAACACTCCATCTTACTATTTAGAGTGAAATTTAACTGGCTATATGGAATATATTCTTGGAGAGTAACCAACTTTGATGCAGAATCCTCTCTGTGTGATATACTGAGCATGTAATGCGAAGATAATTTAAGCAAGCCAAGAAAGTACAGAGTTAGGATGCATAACACCAGTAGAGAATCATGGAATCATAGGATTGGAACGGACCTTCAAAGGCCATGTAGTCCAACCACCCCTTCAGTAAGCAGGAACATCCTGAACTAGATCAGGTTAACCAGAGCCTCATCAAGCCTGGCCTTGAATGTCTCCAGGGAAGAGGCCTCCACCTCTTCTCTTGGCAACTTGATCCTGAGTCTCACCACCATCAAGGTGAAAAACTTTTTCCTAATGTCTAACCTAAACCTGCCCTGCACTAGTTTAAAACCATTGCCCCTAGATATATATTGCTGTTTCTTATTTTGTCAGAAGTAAAGATTGTTTATCCATATAGTAATCTGGGTATCCGGTTTGCATCTTAACCCAGTATCATCTATAAAGAGCCACTTTAGAATTGCAGGAGCATTTGTAACAATTTCTGTATATAACAGCGATGGTTCTTAGTCTCCATGATAAGTGTGGAACCTCAACTAAGGCCTGAGCTGTTTTTTAGCGACAATATAGCATTGTTGCTATAGCATTTACTTCACAGCAAAAGTCATTGGAAGGAAATGAAGCTACAACATATTAGGTTGTGGCCTTTGACATCTAAGTTTGGGGTTATTTTTTCAGTGTATTGTTAGATGGAGGAGACTAGTATTGTTGCTTGGTTAGTTTTTAAATTAGGAGCTATTGATCAAAAGATTAGCTTTTCTTTGTTCATCCTAGCTGTTTGTATAGGAAGATAAGCTGTTTTTAAAGAGTCTGTTTCCTTCTGGTGCTTTGTTTATTGATTTACAAGCATTCACAGCACTTGTTAAAGTAGTTGGACATTGGCATCTCTTACTTACGTTGCATTATAAATCTTTCACTTTGTGTGAACCTTTCACATTCAGAGAGTACTGATGTGCCTTGACTTCCAGACAGGCAAGGGCACAGCAGAGTGCTGCCTTGCCAGCCTGCACAGCTGCACTGGTAGCAATTGCCAGCTCCTCAGTAACTTCTCTGTAAATAAAGCAGTCTCTGAGCAGTTTGAGTTTGTTGCTCAATGTGACAGTAGCTTAGTACTGGAGAGGCATCTGAGCAGTTGTCAACACTGGAAGGCACACCTGTTTTTTCAATGTTTGAGACTTTTCTTGCTCTCTGTATTATTTTTAGAGGCATGAGGTCCACAGCTTCTTGGGTTCATGTTGCTCTCATGGATCATTTATCATATGTTGTAGCTTTTTGGGTTGCTGTGAAACTCATCCTTTCATATAAAGCAATATGTAAAGGAAAACTCAGGAACTCCTGCTTAGTTTTAGGTTCACATCAGGTCTGGATTCTCAGTGGCTCTTCTAAAACCTGGCAAGCTGCCTTTTTTACTATTTCTGATGTTATTTAGTCATTAGTTTAGATATAGTCTCTGAACAAAGTAAAAATTCTATTAATAAATTTGCAACATAATTAATAAAAAATTAATAAAAGTATTATTTCACTAATTTTTTTCCATTTATAATTTTTCTGTGCAATTGTAGAGAAGTCTCTGTTACCTTTGAACTATTTGTTCATTATCATTAAACCTGAATGCAATACCAAATAATCTTGAATCCACATTCACCACTTTTATTTAAGGTAAGGTAAAAAATGGTGTACTATCTATTATAAAATCTGCAAGCTGAAACAACAAAAATAAATTCAAAGGACAAATAACCAATTAATTTAATTTTCGATGGAAACTATTAATGAAAATTGTGAACTAGATAAAGTTAGAGAAAGAAATTTTGCAACATAGAAACTATATTTGCTATGTAGAAAGTATAAAGGCACATAATTGGCGGCATAATCTGCAATAGACACAAGAGGTAATGTATCAGAAGAAGATAATCAATGCTGTAGAAATCTATGCCAGAATTATGACTTGCTACAAATAGAGCTGGAAGAATAGAAGAGAGATAAAGAATTGATAAAGAACTTGATAAAAGGATGCAGTGAGCAGCCATATATGAAACCTAAGGAAAATGACAAATTTGCATGAGAAGGTATGCTACAAAATTATAATCTATGAAAGCAGAGGAACAACACAGCATGTCAGAAAGATTACCTTCTGGATGTTCTCATTGGACCACACTGCAAGTATAATAGACTTCTGTGATTATTAGTAGCAGCTTTGATAGTTCTAGCTGATGTTGAGTCTCAATAGGAAGGTTTTAGGTGGGCTTGTATGTGAGAGCAAGTGTTTTTTCAGGGGTGTGTGTATCCATATGAGGCAATGGAGATTTAGAGAGTTGCCATGCAAAGCAGAAGTGGTATCAGTTATTTACTATGAAGAAGATGATGGCAAGAATTGGGGATTTTCCTGTCTCAAAACTCAAGGACTAACATATGACTACTTAGGCTGACCTTGTAAAGAGGAAGGCCATTTGCGAGACAATTTCCTCCACTCCCTCTTCCATTACTTGTGAAATATTCTTTCCTTGTTAGTACTCTCTAAGAAATTAGTAAATCATACAGTTCTTTACTTGGATGTTCTCTTAAACAATAATGGTGTAATAATGTTGTGCTACAATGTGCTATTCCTAAGACAATGACAAGAAAAAAGTAGTGAGTTTTTGAAGGATGGACACTGTTCTTCTCAAGATGACATCCACTCTATGTAATGATATAAGAATCATATAAAAAACACCATGAAAAGAGCAGAAAAGTAGTAAGCAATGCAGAGGAGTAAACAGAATCACAGTGGTGAAATTACTTTTTGTACTTAAGAATTCAGAACATGATTACATGTCCTGCATCTTCGGAAGCAAAGACCACAACACAAGAGGAAACATACTCACTAAGCTATTTAAAATTCAAAGTAGTGTTGCAGTTTCCCTTTTCACTAGTTGAAATTTAAGGAATTCCTGGTTATTTGTGAGAAGGTATAGGCCATTTATTCTCAGAATGATATTCCAAACATGAAGAGGTCAATTTAATTTCATTCTTTTTCTGTATAAACTAAGATTTAAGTGACCAGCAGGTCCAGAGAG